>QANT01008848.1:0-30906 GCA_003254885.1 Purshia tridentata
CATTAGCATATAGAAAAGAGATGGAAATTTAGGATCTGCGACACTACTTTTAAAATTGCCAAAAGTATTTTTAAATGAGTAAAAACATTTTTGGTAATGTTTTAACAAAAATAAAAAAAAGTGCTTTTAGATTATAAAATTGCATAAGGGTTTTTTGAAAAATTTTCAAGTGTTTTTGTATAAATCACTTAAAATTTATAAAAATATGTTTGTACTTCTTAAAAGAAGCACTTTTAGTAAAAACATTACTAAGTGAAAATGCTTTCAAGAAGCAATGTCAAACGAGTTCTTATTACATTTCTACAGTCTCAGCAATCAACTCAAACAAAGCATCCTAATAAAATGGAATTTGGCGCACAACTGAGCCCCTTGAGTGTTCAAGTCATAGAAAACAAAACAAGTTTTCGACAATGTAAGAACAAATTTTATAAGATAAGACTAGAATAATCCTTTGTGGTTCAGGATTAAATAAAACTTAAAACTAGAAGATAAAGGAGTTTAGATTAAGGTCAAGCAAAAACAAGAGATGCTATACTGTCAACTAGTGCTTGGCCTAATTTGTGTCCTCTAAACAGTTGACAAGGAAAAACAAAAATAATGTACCGATTTGGATCAAATTCCTTGCACTCAACTGGAAATGTTTAAGGTGTTTTCACTTTTCTTTTTAATTAAAAAAAAAACTAATCACTGGTTTAGTATTTTAACCTTACAGCATCTTCTAAGGTATATGCTGAACACATCGAATACATTTAAAATATTAAATGACACTTGCATGCTTTATAATTTTATTGTGTTTGTAATTATGAAAGGTTTTTTTGGGGGGGATTATTTAGGAAATTGTAAGGTCAAGGATTGACAATTAAGTTGAAAATTACAAAGGATATTCTCACATCATTTAATTGATTAATTATCATTAGAAAACTGTCAATCACTTGCCAAATTGCAGATTAGTGATAAAGGTGTGTCTGGCATACTCTTTCATATTTCACTTTCACTCTGTGCATGAGATATTAATGGGGTAGAGGATGTGACTGCCCATTTACCTGCCTACAACCACTAGACCTTAACGTGCTAACAAATTAACTTCCACCAAAATTGAAAGCCAAAATATGACATTCCATGTTGACCTTCTTTGTTTTCGGATTTGACCCTCTTAGTCAACTCACTTCTTTCTAGCTAATTTCCAGCTAATGATCGAGATGCTAAAGCCTATTTAATTATAATTATAATTAAATTGTCGATAATGCAGGTTTTCATTGTAGTTGGGGTGAAATTGAGTAGAAAAGGATTGTGCATATGTCCACATTGTTCGTATTTATAATTTATTGAAACTTTGTATTTGATGAATGATGATAAAATGAATTATAAATTTTTGTCATTACTGATAAAAGTGATTAAAGAAAAAAGAAATAAAACTCTTTTTTGGTGTGGTTTATTAAACATTATCAACAATAGTGGTTTGATAATATAGTTGAAAGAGTTGTAAAATTACTCACAATTCGATCTCTCTTTAAAAAAAAAAAAAACAGCAACAAGGTTGGTGAATCAAATCAAAATGAGATCATAAGATAAAAGTAGGGTACTAGCTAGCTAGGTGCTACAACTAATTAAATCTAAGACAAGATTTTCTTGTTCGGGACTTAATCTTAGAATAGATAGAAATCTTGGCACTGCCAATATATAAATCAAGATTTGTCCCAAAATATATATATATACCAGCCCATCCGTACCTCCACAAATTAATTTATTAATTTGGTTTTTGATGCTTCACTTACTGTTACATACCAGCCCTTACTATTTGTCATTAAACATCATAAAACAAAAAATATCTCACAAAAAACTATGCTCTAACTTATGGATTATGCCAAAGGACACCTTAATTAAAGTTGTTAGGAAAAGTTTTATTTTATTTTATTTTATCTCTTTTTGCTTATAGATCGAGGAGATAAAATTTTAGGGAAATGTAAATTAGCATCAGTTGTTCACGCATACATAACTGACCGTCAACTATATATATAACTTTTGCACCAATCAATGATTCACAGCCGCCCAGAAACCCTCTTGAACTTAAAATTTATTCCTAGCTCACCCAACTGCATCCATGACGCTTGAGCTAAAGTTGGTAAGCATAAAATGTGCTCTGTATAGATAGTTATTAAACAAGTTGCATGATTGTGCATGCTGGACAAAGTTGGTCTCGCATAATATCCCCTTCATAATTAATTTTTAGTGAAACAAAGATATGATTCCAATGCAGCCAAAGACTAACTCCCATAATCATCATCTATCATTAATTATCTTGATCCTTAAGGTGGATTTAGATGTGAAACAAACAATTGATTAATTAGTTATTTGCATGCACAATATATATATATATATATATATATTATAATGTACACCTTCTAATTGTATAATTCCGGTGATGCATGCTATGTATTGATGATTAAGCTAGGTACGTTGATACGCTATTAATTATCTAAGTATGTTTACGTGGCTGTGGCATATGCAGTACTTTGGTTTTAGATCTATGAGACTGTACTTTTGGGTTGTTTAGCACCAACCAAACTTTAAGAATTGGACTAATATTATTGGATTTCGAAATGAAACTTGTGCATAGGTGTGAATATTGAGCATGCAAGTTGTATAAGGTCTTTAAAAATATAAACAATTATATGCATCAAGAATCAAATCTGCACAAAGGAAATTGGGAATATGAGCACAAGATTATGCTTTTATTGTTTAACCTAACTGGTTGCACTTTGGTTATATATACAAACAATTTCATAAAGTTGGTTCTCCTTTAAAGTAATTAAGCATCCCTTATAAGTTTTCCTACTTCTATTGGGCTAAGGTGTCTGCATCATCAATTTAATCCTCAGCATTATTAGTGTTAATAAGTGTGGTTAAAATAAAGAAATGCAATATTAGTGATCCCTAAATCATTTTCATGGCAGTCCTTGGTAAAAATTGGACCATATATATTGTGTACATCTTTATGGACTTCATGAATAGCTTCAGGTGATAACTAAAATGTAATCTATCAAATAAGAATTCAACTCCAAGGAAAAATAAAACATTCATTCATTTTTTGCTTTGTCCGTATGGGAAAGATAATTGACATTTGTGATAACAAAATCTTTCCTATATATTAACCAAATTCAAAAGAGGGACAGATCTAGACAACACAACACAGACTTAGAATCATTTTCATGATTTATTTGAGAAGCAGCAAATCTAAATGTAGGACCCAATATAATTGAACTTGTGAGTTACCTCTGTTCAACTTTTTCCAGTCAAAAGAAAGTGGCATTTGCAAGGGTGATCTATCATCGATTTATGCCGCAAGAACCCCAAAAAGAGAAGAGAGCTAGCTTAGCTCCTTGAACGACCACGGACCCAAAAGTTAAACAAATATAATGCTCCATATTAATATTCAAAGATTCAAGTGTTGAAAGGAATTAAAATTGAAAATAATTAAAAGTCAAGAATCTTAATTTTAGACCTCCCCCACCCCACCAAAGCCAGTCAAAGAGGAACTTTTCTCACTTAGATGATTATATAGCATAGAATCCAATCATCGATCGTGGGACTTGTTTAAACCAAGTGGGTTAGGTCCCGACTAGCCATGCCCACAAAATAATATTGAATTGTTAATCAATTTGACCTTAATGCAAAATTGAGGTAATCAAATCCATATATACTGCGGTTTCTTATTAATTCACTCGTTAATTTGAAAGTAATTTTGATTTTCAATAGTCTATGCGCCAATTATAATTAATTCTTTAAAACTAGTCAAAGTGATCGAAAAAGGGAATTTTGATAAAAAAGAAGAAGTTAGGATTAAGATATATAGATCATATTGTCATTCCCTAAAAAAATCTAGGCATCTATTCTAAAATCAATTGGAAATAAGAGAAGTAGCCAAAACCCTTATAAATCACTATGCAAGGCCTCAAATTTTTTATGTGTAGGATCTTTTTAGCTCTCAGCACGCCCCCGCACATGTGATGTAACTCAAGCCTAACACATAGACAATTCATATTAGGTGAAGTGACAGCATGTATGTTGAGGCTAACACATCAATAGCATGCTCGATAGTATGAAGAAATCTAGACATTCATTCAAAAACCAATTGAATGAGAAGAGTAATCCAAACTCTTATAAGCCATTATACATGTAAGGCCTCACATTTTCGATGTGGAATCTTTCTCTCAAAAATTCCAATGTACGTACAAGAATAAATTTCCTTCTCCAATTGAATGGCTGCAACTGATTTTGCACCCCTACTAAATAATACTTAGGAGTATCAATCATCAATTTATGCATAAAATGTTTGAATTGTTATTTGAAAAATCAAATTCAATGCTACATATTTATACTTTTAATTTGGTCATTCACGAGTAAAACGCGTGAGTTAGTTATTAGTTTTGATTTGACAAAAAATTTCATATTGGATGTAGAGATGTCCTAATTAAGATTGTGAACAACCTAAAACATAAGGATCAAATTCGCAAAATTTAAACCAGGATGATCAAATGTGATTTCCAATCTAAATACAAGGACAAAAAGTGTAGTTTACCTTTTTTTAATTAAGGATAAATCTTTGCAATTGTGATTAGAGAAGGGTTGGACATGCACGCCTTAATTATTATGATAATGGCATGGACTAATGAAAACCAATGTAAAAATTTAGTATGGTTTACTCTAAGTTTCTAACTACCATTTGGGGTAGGAGGTGATCAAGAAAAATGTCTGTTTGGGGCTGCTTCGATCTGGTCGTGTGTTCTAGGTAGGGCTTTTCTGTGTTTTTTGTTCTGGTCCTTGTTGGGGTTGAGCTCCTTTTTACCCTCTTTTCAGTTTTTTGGTTGCTTTTGTATTGGGTTTGCTCGATCTGGCTTTTTTGTTTTGGGCATGACTTTCTTTGTAATTGCATACTCTTTTAAAATTTGCATGCGTTTCAGTTGGAAGTTGGACCAAACAATAATAAAATGATAATATTAATAATTACCATTTTAGGAGGGGATTCATGGACAAAGTGTTTTTGCTTTTTTTTTCGGGGTGGGGGTTGGTGTGTGGGAATAAATGAGGGCATTATTCTGGATTGGAATATTGAAGAGATAAAAGAACAAATTAAGTGGTTTTTTGAAAATTGCATGAGAGGGGTAGAGTTCGAATCTGGTTGTGTAGAGAGAAGTTTTTGTCCTTGATCAAATCTAAGCTAACTCCAATTCACAAACAAATTAAGTGGTTGGACTCTTGGTATCGTATATATATGCAAATTAATATTGGTAAGCTACAATTTTGTATGCATATATGCACAACATGCTCAATCCGCCTAAACGCCCATATTCTCGAGAAGACCTAAGAAAATTGCATAAGTTTCATCGATTGATCTAAAATCCCACCACTTGATGATGGATGTTTGACTTCGAATATAAAATAAAATTAATTTTATACGATAGGTACGTAGACTTTCACGTACAAATTCAATTCCTAGTACATCTTAATGACTTAGCAATCTCCGCTATTTAATTGCACCATTAATCTTTTAATTTCGATCTCTAGCTACCACCCCACGTATTTTCAAATTCACATTCAAAAAAAGAAGAATAAAAATAAAAATAAAAAACTAATTTCAACTTCTTTATGTGATTATAATTTATAGTGTGGTGGCTGCAGATTCTTACTCAATTGCATAGAAATTCTAGTTTTAATTATTCAATTATTTAATATTCATGACCACCTCTCTCTCTCTCTCTTTTAGGACGTAGAGTTTGATTCAAACATATATAACCTAATAACATAGTAAGTTAGTAACATAAGAATCATCGCGCCATCAGACAAATTATTTCTTAATTAGGCTACATTTTGTTTGCATCGATGGGTTTCTAATTAATTAGTTTTAAGACCCACATTAAGAAAATATTACTATTCTCACTCATGATCATGAGCTGGTTATTCTACAAATAGCAATGCATGGTATAGTGATATTATAGTATTGTTGGATCAATTTCTATGTTCCTTCACTTCAATTTCGTCCCTTCTTGTCTTGTCCTTACCACCCAAGCATGCATATATGAGTCTATATGACACGACACATCACCACCATCTCGTTTGATTCTTTGAATTATATAACATGTAGTAATTAAGCTATGATGGTGCATTACTTGTCTTTTGGAAAATTTATAATTTATGTATAATTAATCAATTATCCACAAGTGACCAACATGGGAAATTTCCTTCAAGTTTGTTGGTCTCTTGCAAGAGGGTAACCACGATTGATGGGTACATTTCATTTCCTAGTGCGCTCTTATAGTCTTCACTTTATAATTTACTTATACATATATATACATATATTCAATATCCCTCGTGGAGTTCTATTAATTAAATTTACTGTTTCACATTACAAAGGGATTAATTAACTCTTTAGTCATGCTTCTAAGAAATATTCAAAAAAATTTCAATTTTTAAGGTTTTTTGAAAAGTCTAAGTCCCTAGAATTAAGCTAAAGAAAAACTCCCAAGAAGCTAGCATACCTAAGCATGTTGAGTATATATAATAACTACAATACAAATGAGTACACATATATATAGTTAAATAGTCCAATATGTATATGTTATTATGTGATATGAAGTTATTTAAAAGAAAGAAATTGACATCCTGTTACATGGTAAGTGAAAATAGGAATATGTTAATCCACTTATTAATCTAAAATTCACATAAATCAACGGCTATTAAGTATTTTTTTATCTGTTGACAATTGATGTTAACAAAATCGTAGAGAATGAACTTATCCTAAATATATTTTTCACTACTTAATTACGTGCACATAAAAACAGTTGCAATATTTTATGATAAACATACATGTACAAGTGGGTGAATTTGTGTTAATAATGTTGTCATATGCACTCCTTATGACACACGTTCAAATGGCTTAATATATTAATGATGGTCATCGGTGATCAAAAAATTAATGTGATATATAGGCGACTTTAAGTGTAAAATTCTATAAATAATTTTATTTGTGAGATAGTATATAGGGTTCACTCCATATTATATTTTAATTATCTAAATAGTCAAATCTTTAAATCTTTATTCAAATACTATTTTTAGATTACGAAATTTGTTACAATTAAGATTTAAATAGAGAAAATACATTCGACAAAGTCATTGATGTCCACATAAAATAAATCAAATTTACTAATACCACCAATACAGTAGTGCCTTTTGTGCATTGACCTGAATCTAGTCCTGGTCTAGGTCGCAGAGTCTTAAGTCTTTCATTAAGTGACAGAAGCTTTTTTATTTTTTTGTTAAAATGGCGACAGATTTAAATAATATTCATTTGACCGCATGGTATTGTATTGACCAGAAAAAAGAAAAAAAATATATACAGAATGTACGGGCACTGGAGCGTGCGAGCCGTCCATGGAGCACCCTCAAGAAGTAAACACATACATGCAATCCCAAAGTGGGCCCCACGTATATAGCTTGCTACACACGCTAGCCATACACCGAGCTCTCATAAACCATATTTGTATTTATGACAAAACAAAAAAAAAACAAAATTTAACCATGTGTATTTTAGTATTTGCCTCTTCGGGTGACCATAACATCTCTGCATTATAAGTGTAAGTTCTTTTTTCAAATTATCTGATAATAATACGCATATTTTTTTTTTATGAAAGGAGGATTTTATTTGAGAAGAAATGTCCTCATAATTATACGTATAAGTTATAACATAATGGCCAGGAGGTTTGGAACGTGGATAGGAGCTGAAAAAAAACAAATTTACCCATGTGTATTTTAGTATTTGCCTCTTCGGGTGACCATAACATCTCCGCATTATAAGTGTAAGTACTTTTTTCAAATTATCGGATAATAATACGCATAGTTTTTTTTTTTTTTTTTNTTTTTTTTTTTTTTATGAAAGGAGGATTTTATTTGAGAAGAAATATCCTCATAAATAGCACCACTCATTACATCAAACTAATTATACGTATAAATGGCCAGGAGGTTTGGAACGTGGATAGGAGCTGTCAGCCTCATGACTCATGACTGAAATTACGTGGAGAGAGTATATGCCCAATACTGTTATTTTCTTTAAAACTTTCAATTTTAAATTTCTTATGGATTTTTTTATTACTTCTAATTCTAAATTGATTTCTTTGGGATATTATTTTTAAATTGATGAGAAAGAGTAGTTTGAATTAAGAATAGAAAAGAGGTTTAAGAAATTACCAAGCCTTTCTGTTTTTTAATTTATTGTTATGACTTATGAGGTAAGTAATTTTGTGTTTTCAATAGCACAAGGGCCGGGTCAAAAAAATTTAGCCGCGACAAATGGGATGCAAGAGTTTGACGTGCGAGACGTCGAGCACACCAATACTTGAATAAGCACAAAAAATACTTTAAAATGTTAAAAAGTATTTGAATAGTAAAAAAGTTTCTACAAGGAAGTGCACAATACCCTATAAAAATATGACAAAAATTACTCATCTTTTCACATAACGCATGTTAAATAGAATTTTCGTGTAAAAATTACGTTATTACTATTTTGTAAATTTTATATTGAGTAAATCGTTAAACTCAATCCATAACTCCAAGAGCTAGAACTTTATGATTCTCATTATAACTTAAAAGTGAAAATTTAATTAATTATAAATACATAACGTGATCCACTTAGAACAATCTTAAAATAAAGTAAGATGGATGCCTTGATCAATTCGTAGTGTAAAAGAAATGGGTTTCTCTCTCTTAATTAGCCTCTCTGCACGATAAAACTCTAATACGTATTTTCTTGATGTACATATCTGATGAGTATATACACTGTTTATAGGTAGAGAGAGGACTAGTTTCCTAGTGTAATGAAATTACTTTTACCATCCATGATCCATCACAGTGAAAAAAGAAGAAACTACTTCTCTTATTTGACCAATAGGATTCTCCAAATAATTTATTAAACTCTATTTATGCAACATAGGCTATCATGTGAGCTACATACAAAATATTAATAAAGTATTCGTACATATTACTCAACTTGTTTATCAATCCTGTTAATATAACTTATGAATCTCGTATTAAAATATATCAAGTAATTGTCAACTCCAACTTACTAATTAACCTCGTATTAGAATTTATAACCTCGGTCTGGTTTAAAGCAAAGGCATATGTTCGAGGTTATGATACGAATAGGGACAAAGCCATCCTTGTAGGGTGGGGTAGCTAGGTTTTGAGAGTGACAAAGTATGGGTAGTGATTGGATAGGCTGAAAAAAGGTGAGAGAGCTCATAGCCATTAGAGAGATACAAATAATAAACTTTTTCCTAATTTTATTTTAGTTACTATTAACTAAAATAAAAAGATAAATTACTATAAATCAATAATATAAATTACTATGCATATTTAAATTTGTATTAAGTTTTTATTTGATTGGTACACAGCAAAAACGACTTAGGAGATTAGCCCAAAACCTGTGACCTCAATCCTAAGTCATAAACTCTGGAACCCTAATTATAAACCCTAAACCTAGCTCATTTTTATACCTTAAACTAAATTAAGGGCAACGTTGTAATTTTACACTTATAAATAATAGAAAAATACAATGGACAAATTGGTATTTTCAAATACATCAAAATACATGACATCATCAATGACTTAGTGACCAAAATGGGATAAAATTTCAAAATTCATTGACCTTCATGAGAAAGGAAAATTCATATTAATCATTATGTAATATTTAAATATTTTATTAATTTAAATATAATTTACTAAAAAAAACCACCTCAGCCCCATACCCACACAAAAAAAGAGTGAATGAAAATAATAGACCAGGAGAGCGACCGCTTTATTTACTTTACATTCTATATTTAAACTTTTTTGTTTTATTTTTTTGTTTATATTTAGATAATTAATGTATACATAACTAAATGCCATCAAATTTTGAAATTCATTCAAAATTTTCATTTTTTTTACTCATCGAAATTTATCGAAATTTAAAATATGATTCCTTGAACCTATTGCATAAACAACCCCTGTTTTATGTTATACTCCCATTAAACAAAAAACAAATTTAATTAATAGTGAAAGACCCAAATGCAATTGGATTCGGTTCGGGTTCATGTACGAAAACCCACTTGGTTGCCCCATATTCACCCTGATAGTACAAACCCAATTCATAATCCCGTTGTCATATGGCGCGTGAAACTCACGTGACTAATCTCGTGCTTACGTGGCGGTGCATCTCATAAAACTAAAAATAAGTATCAATAAATCCATAACACAGAAAAGTAGAAAAAATGTCTTCAGTTGTAACTTGTACGCGCCTACACTGAGTATAACTGTATAAGTTATAACGGTTTTTTCAATTTAATTTAATTAGTTCTAATTTAAATTTGTATATTTTTGGCGATCTGTTCCAATTTACAAGCTACCAAAAATTTATGCCCCGTACCTTCCCTATATATAGTGAGAGTGATGAGCTAGTTTTTGGTGCAATCAAAACTCACCACCCTTTCTAAAAATTCTGCTTCTTCTGATCACTCTCTGTTTTTAGCTCCACCATGAAAACCGACATTGAAAGCCTCTGGGTGTTTGCCCTGTTTTCCAAATGCACAGCTTTCTCCCAAGAAAGCATTGCATGGCTGATTCTGTTCGTGGCTCTGACTTGGCTCGCCATCACCCTCATTTACTGGGCTCATCCCGGCGGTCCAGCCTGGGGACGATCATCGTATTCAATCACACCCGTTAAAACTAATACTACTACAATTCCTGGTCCGAGAGGTCTGCCTTTGATAGGCAGCATGAGCCTCATGGCCTCTCTGGCCCACCGAAAAATCGCCGCCATGGCCGAGGCTTGCCTCGCCAAGCGTCTCATGGCCTTCAGCCTCGGCCAGACGCGGGTCATCGTCACGTGTAATCCTGACGTGGCCCGAGAAATCCTCAACAGCTCCGTTTTCGCGGACCGACCCGTAAAGGAATCGGCCTACAGCCTCATGTTCAACAGAGCCATCGGGTTCACCCCGTACGGAGTGTACTGGCGGACCCTCCGGAGAATCTCGGCCGCACATCTCTTCTCCCCGAAACAAATCAAGGCTTCTGAGGTTCAGCGCCGCCAGATTGCTTCCGAAATGGTGGCAATGTTCGGGACCCACAAAAGCGACTCGTTTTGCGTTCGTAAAGTGCTTAAAACGGCGTCGCTTAACAACATGATGTGCTCTGTTTTCGGACGCAAATACAAGCTCCAATCGGAGAGTAATGAGGTTGAGGAGCTAAGAGCGTTGGTCGATGAAGGCTACGACCTATTGGGTATGCTGAACTGGTCCGACCACCTTCCTTGGCTCGCCGATTTTGATGCTCAGAAAATCAGGTTCAGATGCTCCAAACTTGTCCCCAAAGTGAACCGGCTCGTTAGCCGAATCATTTCGGAGCACCGGAATCAAAAAACTGGCGAAAAATCCCCGGATTTCGTTGACGTTTTGCTCTCGCTCCCAGGACCTGATAAGTTATCGGAATCCGATATGATCGCCGTGCTTTGGGTAAGCAGAGCATTCGTTTTAGAATCCATTTCTCAGTTTGACGTCTAATTATCTGTTATTAATGAAACGGTGTCGTTTGTGCAGGAAATGATATTTAGAGGCACAGACACGGTGGCGGTTCTGATCGAGTGGATCCTAGCGAGGTTGGTGCTTCATCCTGATGTTCAATCCACGGTCCATGACGAACTAGACAAAGTAGTTGGGAGGTCCCGAGCCGTCGATGAGTCTGATATCTCCGAGATGGTGTATCTGACGGCTGTGGTGAAGGAAGTGCTGAGGCTACACCCACCAGGCCCACTACTGTCATGGGCCCGGCTGGCCATCACTGATACGACGATTGATGGGCATCATGTGCCTAAGGGGACCACCGCGATGGTCAATATGTGGTCCATATCGCGGGACCCAGAGGTTTGGGTTGACCCACTGGAATTTGTGCCCCAGAGATTTGTAGCCCAAAAGGGTGAGTTGGAGTTTTCTGTTCTCGGGTCGGATCTCAGGCTAGCACCGTTCGGGTCCGGGAGGCGGACCTGCCCCGGAAAGGCGCTGGGGTTGACAACCGTCACGTTTTGGGTGGCTACGCTCTTGCATGAGTTTGAATGGCTACCGATGGATCAGAATAACGTGGACTTGTCTGAAGTACTAAGGTTGTCCTGTGAGATGGCTAAGCCTCTGGCTGTTAACGTGCGCCCCAGGCGTAGGTTAAGCCCAACTCACTGATGTATGTTTAATTTAATTTGAATAGAAGTAGGAAGAAAAAAAAGGGACAAGAAAGAGAGTGAAGGAAGTTTGTGCAGGGGTTAGTGGGTTCACAAAGCATATACCCTTTACTTGTTGGTCATGTTAATTAATTGTGTAGGTCTGTCAGTGTCTTTGGATGTGAAGATGGTTTGACAGTACCAGTATCGAAGCGTCTTAATTATTAATGTAAGTTATGGTAAAGGGTAATACAAGATGTTTCATTTCATGCACACTATATTTTTCAATAAAGATGTTATGGAGTTTCTTTTAATTGAACCTCTCATGCATGTAAAAATGAATGGTACATGAGTCTTATTAGTAACATTACATTTTATTTGTCTAAGTACGGGCGGTATGTGGAGGGTGCATAACGTGGTAGCCAGGGGCATTCAAGTCCAAAAACCATAACCAAATCAAACTCCCTTTTTATTATTAAGATTGCTTGCTTGTTACATATATTGTCCTTGACTTGTTTCACTCTAAGGAGAAGAAATTGTGAAAATTTATAATTTAGTGATAAAACACTTATGTCACATACATGGTACCTAACTAGTTTGTGACAGTAATTCTTATTTTGACTATTCAAAAGGAAATATAATTGCTTCAACCCTACTTTTATCTTTATAAGTAACTTCAAAACTATATAATCTAAACTCATATGCATATAATAAACGCTTAAAAGTGAATAGAACTATTAAATTTGTTTCAACAGAAAGAAATTTAAGCAATGTAGAAGATGATATATATATATATATATAAAAACATTTATAAGAATTGGTCATGAAAGATCAGATCATCGCTACCGAAATCAAGACTTAATTCCTTAGTCCTAAAGAATGAGTCAATAGACTGAATATGTACAATATATAATTAATTAAATGATAACGACAATTTATTTTTCCGAATATATAATATATGTGATCGAGAGGTGGGCACAATGGGTGTGCGTGTGCCAGTTGAAACCTTGATGTAGCTAGGCTTGTCCACGAGGACCACAACCACCCTTTAAGCGATTGTGACGCATACTTGGAGACATGTACAGAATTGATGGGCAATATAACAAAAATATTTACAGATTATTTTTTCTTTCTCTTCCTTCCACATGCATGTACATGGCATATATGGTTCAGAAAAATATTACAACTCATTCAGAGTCTTACTTGTTTCATTTCTACCACAATATATCAGCAAGCTTTGCCTGTTATGAGCAAACACTGCCTCTCCCTCTGTGTACCTGAAAATGATCGACTGAATATGAATTGCTTTTCCCTCTACAAAATTACTTGCTATATACAGACCTAATTAGGGTGGTCGAAACAAGCATATATATATATATATATGCATATTTATTCATTGTTCATGAATCATGTATGATGTGGA
Organism: Purshia tridentata; assembly: GCA_003254885.1. Taxonomy (NCBI): domain Eukaryota; kingdom Viridiplantae; phylum Streptophyta; class Magnoliopsida; order Rosales; family Rosaceae; genus Purshia; species Purshia tridentata. Next base: position 13,656 of record QANT01008848.1, read on the forward strand.
CTGGACCCAGCTGGGTTGGCTCACAGCTAGCCTCCAAACCCCATTCATGTCTCATGTTCCGACTTATTTGGAAAAAAATTTCAACATTCAACTGGACCAAGAAAAGAACCATAGCTGTGTCCTACATAATCAAGGAAATATGCATGTGTACATGTATGTGTCCTTTTGTTTTCTTTTGGGCTTGTAAATATATTCCATATATGCATGGAGTTTCTCAACCAAGCAACGTTTGTTAATTAGACCGCACCTAATGATCAATTTTGAAACTTGTCGTCATGCATGATGTACAAGCTTCTCAAACCCGCTATTCAATTCAATGTCATCATTCTGCCTTCTCTTTGAGACATTCTATCAAACATCTAACTATTCCTTAAAATAAATAATAAATTAAAAAACTCTTATTTAAGAAACGTTAGGTTCAAAATTGCATCTTTAATTACTCGAGATTAATGAAATGTGGCTTATTTAAGGCCTAGTTGAGTATTATGGTTCCATATATATATGTATGTGCATGCTTGACCTAGACCTTTCAATTTGGCGTAATTTGAGCAACATGGTTAGGCTGAATATCTTAACTAATTAATTAATTAACGTCCTTTGTAATTTGCATATAATTGTTAATAATGTAATGACCTCGAGATTACTACCCTAATCCTGTAGTTCGACTCAATCGATCATATATGGACCGGGAGACCAATAAAAAACCCTGCCAAGTGTGAAATAGACAAGTACATTGTTCATTGTTCACGTCAACTAATTAGACCCGATTAATCAAAATTATTTATGACAATGTGGCTAAATTAATAAATTATTTATTCACATTGATCGGGCATCAGCTGGTGCTAAACCATAGGTTAAACATGGGTCGCTAATAAATTGACCACTAACTAATGTTTGATAACTTGATATTCAAATGAACTGGTCGCTTTCACATCTACTGTTATGCTTAAATTTCATTGTAATTAAGGAGATTTTTCTTTAAAAAAGATTCAAAGAAACAGTTATTTTAGTATAACTATACAGCTGACTAATTGTTTTTCTGCTTCAAACTATATCCACATAGTTGCCACAGTGTTGTTGCTTGTGTTTTGTACAAGGATTTTTCAAAACAAAAACGGCCGGGTTGTATTTTAAGTTAACACACGCATCCATAAACGCACACATAATCACTAACACTATAATTCTATGAAGAACAACCTATCAAATAGGTTTGTGTACATTCTAGAAACTTTAGTGTGTATTGATTATATAATTTCTTTTTCTCTCACGACATACATGTGAACGGTCACAGTGGCAAATGCATGTATCCTTAATTATGAAGACATAATAATAAAGCTTTCAAAGAATTATTTATTTGAGGCATTTCATCAATCACTTTGCCCTTTTTTTCAATAAACATTGGGATCAAATTAATTTCATCTTGGTTCAGGAATCAAGATTAATGGGAAAAAAAAACATGATTATCAGGTCACTCTGCCATTGCATGTAAATCTCGACGCCCGGTCATCATAAAACAATATGTATGCATATTGTGAAAACAGTTGGATATTAATAACCTAAGTATATAGTTACATGAGTAACAGTTAGTCTTGTCTAATTAATCTAAATTTTTAAGATGATTGGGGCCTTAATCTCAGGAAAATGTCGAGAGCTAAAGAAAATTGAACAGTGACACCTTACGTGTGCGATGCTGATAAGTTGTTGTGGTTCATTTAGCTGATGCAATCACGACAGTTGATGAGAAACATATATGGAGCCAACGACAACGATTTTCTCTTGATAAATTGATAAGGACACCATAATTAGGACACCCCTACCACTACATTAAGCTTAATTATAATTCAATTTAATCACGAACAAGTCTGATTAATTGCTATGCCATCATAGCCGCAAGAATCTCCGATCCATTGATATCTTGCTCTATCTGTATTCCCAGACACAGATATTGACTTGAAAAGAAGATAAACATAAGAAACAATATTAGCTTGGATGCCTTGTAAATTTGGATGAGGAAGAACAATAATTATGTGCAAATTAAAATTGTATTTCATGGGGTTTTCTGTACTAGTTGTCCATCTTTTGAATCCAGTCACTATTTTGTTTGACTAACCGGCACATGTGGTTGCCATTAATCACCATTTCTTAATTAATAATTAGTGCCCCACTTGCCAATAATTGAGAGAAACAAATGTAATATTTGAGTATAGATTGATTATTTCAAAATTTTAGTGATTTGGGCCTGGTTTAAATTAATCACCAATTCACCATTGTTAATTTGATTTAGGTTTTTGAGCTAGCTAGGGCATATATGGACCACTTATATAGATATGAATAGATTTGTGGGTTTCAACTTACAACAACAATTACAAGCCGATTGGGATGTTTGTGATATATGTTTCATGTACTTATATTAAAGTTGCCATATCATGACCAAATTGATTGTTCATATACCTGTTTGTGTATGCATCATGCATGTATAGACCAAGAGAGGGACAAAACTTGTGTCGGCATTATTGTTTTTGTCCAAATAATTAAACTCTCGTTTTCAGTTGAAGTCAAATCATGAGCACTCATAATGCACATGATGATTGGTTGCTTGAGGTTCAAAAACATCGGATCATAATGTGTTTTTGCAGAATATGTAATGCGTAAGAAAAACGTAAAGGGTAGTAGCATGTCATGATTAACTTAATTAATCAATCAGCCAAATTATTATGACAAGGATTATGCATTGGTAAGTACCTGAATTAATCACATAGATATTTTTGATCTGTTACAAACTTGTAAATGTGAGTTCACCTTAATTAATCAATCCAAGCCATATATATATCATATGTTTAATTAAGCAATCCACTGTGGTGATCAGGAACACAGAATATCCCACAAATCTTGCAGATTTGAAAGTGGCATCAGAATTAACTACAGAAACTAGAATTGGCAGTACTGCAATAGCTAGCAATTGTTGTACACTGATTTGATATTATGGTTGGGTTATGATCTTTCTTTTTTGATGGTTGTCAATGCTAGCTGATAAGCATGTCTTTGGAGGTTCAATCATGCTTTAGATTGCTATCTGTCCCTTCTATTAGAATTATTGTTATCTTTCCAGTTAGCAAGCACTAAATAAGTACACAAATGTACCAGGCATTGTTAAAGTTTAAGGCAGCTTCTGTTAAACTTGTCTTACCAAAACTTTATCATGGATCAGAGGTAAAGTCTAAGGCAGTAGCAGGACATATATGCCACAAAATCTGATCACACTCTGGTCAGACAGATGGTCAGGATAAGCTTGAGTTGTCCATGATGTTTATTGCATTTCCTGGTTAAAAGTCACAATCTTGGGTTGCTCTGGTTTACAGGGGCCTAGGTTCTAGGGCTTGTATTTTACAGCAATCCTAAAATCTTTGATCAGCATCTGACATTTCTCAGTATCCATCTCATTATAATTAATCATGTGATTAACAAGTGAAGAGGTAGCCATAAGAGGGATGACATATACACTTGTATATAATAATCTTTCCTTCAGTTGGAACTTGGATTGAGAGAAGCAAATAGCAGTTCCAAGATCCAAATTCCAAAAACCCTTTTCTTTCTGGAAAATCCCAAGTCCCAAGACTTGAGCATTAAAATTGTTGTACACATAATTTGCCTTTATGAGTGACTTGTTTTTTATTGCAGTCATAACTCAAATATTCAGTTGTTAGCTTATGGTTTTCCAATTTGGTTGCCAAGACCAAAAAATGGCTGCTAAAAGAGATATAAAATTGGAATTACTGGAGTCATTAAACATGCTTCCAATGCCTAGTTGCTTACTCTGCTTTAGAGGACAAAATTACTTCAGTTGTTACTTGTTTCTCAACTTTCTGCAAGTATATGTCATCTACATTGCCACTAAACGAAGCTAAGATCTATTTATTTAATCATGATAAAGATTTTGTTACATTATCGCATATGACGAGCCAAATTCGTTTAACAAATCACTACAATAGGACGAGACAATGCATTACCAAGTCAACAAATTCCAAGCACAAGCAAATACAAATTTATGAAAGGTAGTACAACATATTAAAAAATGCAAAGCAGCAACTGAAATTCCATTATTACCACTTGAGTGATATAAGACTGTCTTGAGTTTCAATGTTATAAGTTCCATACGGATGGATAATTGAACTACTTCTTTTTACCATAGTATTGCAGACCAAATGCAACCCCCAAGATCAACAAGGGCAGCAGAAACTGTAGAAGCTTTACCACAAATCCAGAAGATTGCTCGGTTGGAGGTGTTTGTGCTGGAAGCTTGTAACTTGGCTGCTCTGGTATAGTTGATGTGTCAACCTTGCCTACATAGTATTTCTCCATCATCTCCTTTGCGTCATCACTGTGGCCAACATCATTAAAATCATCTGTTGCATCTTTATCTGCAGGACATTCAAACAAAGCTCTAATCAGCACATGTAAAGTTCTTGGATCCCAGAACTAGTAAAAACCAAGTGATGAAGACAATAGATAGATTACTGAGTAGAAGTGCACAATCTTACCAGCTGCCAATAGCAAGACTTCGTCGCCCCCAGGGTGTTCCTCCAAAAAAGGGGTGACATCATAAACCTGTTGTAAGTGGTTCAAGATATACTAGTTAGATTAAAGTGCAATATGAATCATCTAAGTTACCAGATAGAAGACTTCACTAGAATATCTGTTAAATTTGTAATGAGCAACATATCCACAAAGTGAAGGACCTTATAGGCAGAGAAAAGATAATTACAGTAGATTCACTACTGGGAACCAGTCACTTTTGGTTGAAAGGAAACAGGGCACACACAAAGAAACATGTCTAAAGAAATGGGATTACATGATGGAATTAGTCCTTATCTTTTATAATCCGTTTCTTGCTGTAAATCGGGTACATGAATAAGAATACAGAAACTCAACAGCTGAGGCCTAATAAATTCCTTCTTGACCAAAGACCTAAAAATCTCTTCTAGAAACTGTTTAGATCATGCATCTCATCTAAAAATCTCTTTACTAATGGGAACCAGTGTCACTTTTGGTTGAAAAGAAACAGGACACACACCAAGACACATGTCTAAAGAAATGTGATTACATGATGGAATTAGTCCTTATCTTTTTATAATCCCTTTATTGCTGTAAATCGAATTTATGAATAAGAATACAGAAACTCAACAGCTGAGGCCCAATAAATTCTTTCCTGACCAATGACCTAACAATCTCTTCTAGAAACTGTTTAGATCATGCATCTCATCTGAAAGGTTAGACCAGCAGATGATGGAAGCTCGTGATGCACGATTGGGCCAGCAGCTGGAGGCAATGACGCAGCAGATTGCTGCGTTGGGTGTTCAGCAACAACACCCGCAACATGGTGAGGATGAGTTCGATACATTTGTCATGGCATCTGTAATATCTTTTTTCATTGTTCTGCACTCCTGAAATTTGCATATGTAGTGTAAAAATTGTTTCATACGCCACCAGGGATCACAATTGTATTATTGCGTTGAGAATTTATTCGAATAAAAAATAACTTTCATAAGCGAATTCCTCAAGTCCAACTACTTGCCATGGCATATTTAGCTCTATGCTAAGGTAAACTACCTATTTATTTCACTTGGGTGCCACAAATATAACCAATAACCACAAAATCACTCATTTCTTAATGTGCCATTTAAAGTTCCCTTCGAATCAGACATATTTCTTTCACTCAGGTAGAATTATACAATCACTTTAATTTTGTCCTCACTACTGTAGTATCAGTCCAATATCAATGAACAACCTAAGCATTTTTCACTATGTTTGATGTTCATAAATGAAAGTAATTAATTCATAATGTATTTATTTATTGTCCTGCATTGAATTTGTCTATCACATACACCACTTTTCCTCCTTGGTACAAAATTAGTGCTGTACATAAAAGACACAAAGGCCTTGTTTGATGCATAGGATTTGATTGGATAGGATCATGGCTAAAATCATGTGTATTCAAGGAAGAAGTTTCTAACTTGAAGGAAGAATATGTGAAGAAATGGAAAGAAATAGACTAATCATAAGGGAACCTCATCTCTTCCAATCCCCCCAAATTTCGTGGGATTAGTGGGGATAAGATTCCCCTTATAAATAATCCATCTTCTTCCCATCTTCTTCCTTCAAGTTAGAAGACACCTCCATATTCTTCCTTGAATGCATATGAATTTAGCCATTAATCCTATTCGAACAATCCTATGTATCAAATGAGGCCAAAGGGTTCAACTCAGACCACAGAAAAATACCATTTAACTACCTAGGGATTAAACCAATCAAATATAGCATCATGTTGCAGGTGTTTAGCAGCAGCTATCCTTTGCAATGTTTTAGCCAAGTGTCTACCCTTTTTCCTTCTTTTTGTTTAAATTCTCCTTTATACTTTTAATTAGATCCTATAAACTCCTTCATTCAATACTCAAATTTACACAAAAGTAACTCTCTCAATATACATAACAAGATGGGTGTCGGCAAAAGGCTTTGCCTGTAACCAGCATATAAATCACAAATCAACTCAGAAACGGAAACAATTCAGATATATGCCAGATATTACAAGCATGAAAAATAAAGAGAGTAAAGAAAGAGGAACAGAACAACAAAAAAAGACCACAAATCTGACCTTTCCAGAGATTATAATCCAGCAATCTCTCTTGTGGTTGTGCTTTGCCACCTCATCGAAGTGATACACCTTAGAATCTGAAGCCATTTCTGCAGCTGCCTCTGTTGATCAAAAAGTCAAACCCCACCAACACCAAACCAAAAAAAGAAGAAAACCCAACAAAAACCAAACAAAAAAAAAATTAAAAAAGCAGAAATTTTGAAGTTAGATTGGATGCATAAGCATAGTAAAAGAGCATCAGGAGATCAACAAAAAATGATACAGAAGTCATGTTTCTTACAAGTGACAGAAGAAGATGATGAGCTTTGAAACACAGCTCCTCCTTAGGCTCCTTGTGGTTAGCTTAATATACTGACCCTGTAATTGTCTGACTCGGACTTGTGGTTTTATATATATTTTAGCTGAACCCAGATCCGAAAGTCGTACTATATTGAACCACCCACCAAGATCTTTAACTTATTTATAATTTTCCACGCTCTGAGTCAAAATTTGACACCCGTCTCCAGTTTAGGTCCAAGTTGGCTTCTGTATTTTAAAATTCTTTTTCTTTTTCCCAACTCTTTTCCTATCATTAATAAAACTGAAGAAATGGACATGGTACATGCTTCCCACACTCCCACTCATACATGATCAGTTGATCACCAACTGAGTTTTCGACCAAAATAAAAAACAACTGAGTTCAGTACAAAGAGCTGAGCGAGTCAGACCCCACTTCCAAACTTGTGTGATTCTTATTTTTGGACTGAAGTTTCCTTGTGTAATTCTCTTTTCTGGACTGAAATTTCCATGTATAGTTCAACATTTTATTTTCCTAAAATTATTTTCTCTCGCTAATTTTTCTACACAGATTTTGTAACTTTTGTTAGTAGGATTTGAACTTAAAACCTCCTTCAAAGTGAAAGTTTGTTGACTTAGCTAAACAAAGATTTTGCAGCTTGATTCTATGAGTATGCTACTCATGATGTAGTCCAACAGATCAGGGACAACGAAAACATACTTATGAGGTTCGAATTGAATCTAGAATTTACTATTGTCTAGAAGTTTTCACCTAAATAACTTAAAATGAGGGACAACATAATTAAATGTTGGACCAATAAGCATATTGGTTCGGCCAACACTTCACTATTTTCTTCCAATGGCGTCAACTTCTGGATCAAGCTTGTTTAATCGGCCCATAAATGGCCCTTTCTTTCTTTTTTCTTTTTTTTTTTGGTTGTCTTTTTTGTCACAAAATCTACAATTCACAGACCACCTTTCAGACTGTCATGACTTTTTGATTAGCACGTTTTCAAGCGTATGATATTAAGAATATTAAGAAACTTTTCTGGCCAGAATATATTAAGAATTTTGGATGAATTTGTTGAAGCATCTTATGCCAAGTCCCTTGGGTGAAAATGTTGGTTTTCACAAAACAAGTTAATGTGGTAATCCTTTCAAACTGTAAGGCTAGTTCCTTTGTCATAAGAATCTGTGAACCCTAATAAGTGTTTGATCTGAAACCACACCAAACCAATGCTTATCCAGCATTAGTTCATTTCATGCCAAGGAAACCTAAAAACAGATATGATTGATGAGACAAGGAAACGTAAAAAGATAGTATGACTTATCTACACCCAAAAACATAAAGGGAGAATTAAAACATGGTTGGATTATTATAAATGCCATGATTAGAGGCCAAATTAGTGTGATGAAAGAAATTAAGTAAGCCAAAGTTGGAGGCCAAAACTTGTCTAAATCAAACTGTGTTTCAAGATCATCTTCATTGCTGCTCGTACTTATGTTGGATCATTCAAAGGAAATTAGTTTGGTGAAATTTGGAAAGTCTGTAATTTTCTTAAAAATTCGGTAGTTTTGGGTAGCTTATTTTGTGACCAATTATCTCGAGTTTCATAGCTTTGTTTTAAATTCTTTTTATATGGTTGTAAAGATGTGAGATTTATAGTTTCAAAATAAATATAAAATTTTTGAATTTGGTGAAAGTTGATGAGTCAAAAATAGGGATAAAGTATAGATAAAAACTTTAAAAAAAGGGGCTTGAAGTTAAAGATGATGAACAATAACCTCTAACCAGAAAAACCAAAATACTCTCATTTTTAATAGAAAATTTTGACGAAATGTAATGGGTGTCTGATATTGAATTTTTTTTTTAAAAAAAAATTAAGGTGTTACATCGAGTCAAGAAATTTATTAGGTTGTAAAATGAAACACTAGTCAAAGTTTAGGCGAGTAAATTAATAAAAGGCCTTAAATATATATCGCATCAAAATTCCAAGACACAATCATAAAGTAAGAGCTTTCATATATATATATATATATATATATATATATATATATATGGTTCGGATCATTGAAAAACTATATAGAGTGGGCCTTATGAGAGATCCCACAAATAAAATTATATATGGGATCCCACATTGAAAGGGCCTTATATATATACATATATAAAATATATTTATGGGACAACCAAACTTGCATCATCATATTCATACCTCAAAGCCAAAACAATAAATATATTAAGAAAAATTACAAATTAAACAGATCACATATATATGGTCCAACAGTTCATATGCGTAAAGAGTACCTAGTTAACATCATCCTTAAAGAAAAGCTATTATTAGGAATCACAAAAAGTACATTTCCAGCAAACCTGCAGGCATTTATTCAGTCCACAGAAGTAGCACCTGCAAATGTGTATCAGCAAATATTTATATTAAGACTTAAAAATCATGTTTAGATTTCCATTTTTATAAAAAAGCACAACTAATATGGCACTGCAAGTACACCCATTAAAAGAATGGGGCACATGAAGAGATGAACTTGTGACACAAGTTCACCATTTGGTTAGTTTACTCTGCCTAGAGTTGGTCTGAGGTCACACATCAAAGGACATGACATTTAGGTTTTGTTTGATAGCTATAATTTGATTGGAAATGGCAAATTCATGTGTATTTAAGAAATGAATTCTAACTTGAAGAAATAAAATGAGAATAAGATGAATAAATTATAAAAAAAAAAATTTATCCCTTCCAATTCCCTCAAAATGGTGGAAATTAGGAAAGATAACATTTCTTTTATGGCTAAGTCATTTTCTCTTCATATTCTTCCATCAAGTTAGAAAACACTCTCTATCTTCTTTCTTAAATACACATAAATCTTGTCATTATTCTTTATAATCCACTCCTAGGCACCAAACAAGGCCTTAATATTTAGTGCTACTAGATCCAGTTACTTTTAGGGCCAAAATGTTCAATAACCCTTAAACAATTTTTTACATGCATGGTCAAGCTCAAAGCTGATCTATTAGCATATATAATTGTCTAATGATTGGATAGAGATTTGACTCCTTCTATATAACGTTTAGTACTATGCAGCATTTTAGCTATGATAATTATAAGGATAAATACTATAGTGAAAATGACAAGATGTGGAAACATATATATGCTCTCTTTCAACTGAAGTGAGTGTATACGTATATACCTTGAATTGGAAGCAAAGAAACGGATTCAGAGGCATCATTTTTGACATAATTGGTGATGAGTTCTCCTGCAGTACAGGGCTTCTGGCCATCTGATTTGTGAAGCTTGACATGATCAAGCTCAGCTGGGTGGATCTTCCTCTTCAACATCCTCCTCATCAGCTATGGCATTACAAATTAGATAATTAATTCAGTAAACTCTATGGAAATTATCTAAATATATAAGACCATGATAATATACTGAAAGAAATTTATAATAAGTATTCATATAAGTACTCACTCTTTGTAGATTTTTTATTGGTCTTGAATCCTCTTTGACCTTAGGAATGAGCTTCTTGGCAAATGCCAGGCCACTCCTTGATCCAACATTCAGTTTTTTCTGCAAATCCTGCTGGCCCTTGCAAGGATATTCAAGCTTCAATTGATCAACATGATGCTCATGACCATGATGATCAGCCATGAACAAGTCAGCCAGTGTTATTCTTTGGCCTTTCCTCTGCCTTTGATCACTCTCAGAATGGTGACCATCAGCTTCATTAGTGCTGATTTCATTGGAACTCTCAAATGGAGTAATAGGAACACCATCAATGCTGAGAATCACATCTGGTTTCGCAACACTAATGGCATGATCATCAGAGTTTGGCCCCATATCCCCAAAACTGTGTCCAAAGTTTGTATAAATTAAAGGGTTCAGTTCATCTTGAATACCATCACTGTCTTCATCATCCTCATCTTCATCATCATCATTATTACCAGTCTGTGAAAATTCATGGCTTTCCTTATAAAATTCTTCCTCACTCTCCAAAAGCACATACTCATTTTGGTGGTTAAAGGGTTTTAGGAGGTCGAAACCAAATGTGCCGATTGTTAAAATGCCATCCCTCCAACTATCAATTCCATGAACAAGGCCAACTTCTTTTAGAAATGCTTGTGTGTCCCTGTCATTGGCTTCCAGTTCATTCTTCTTCACATTTCCATCAAACCCATCTGAGCAAAACAGAGAATGTTCACAGCAAATTAATGTTTACAAAATACTAAAGTAGAAAACTAACTTATAGCAGTGACATATGACAAATGTTAGGTGTGCATTAATCAAGTTGATATAAAGAATTTTAAAATTAAATATAAAGTGGAAAATGTAATTGATCATAAAGAGGAAAGTTATGGAAATAAAACCATTGAGGACTCTGTGATGAAACCTCTTATGAACCCAGTTGAAGATCTGTGCAGACAAAGAAATTAAGAAGAACAATTAGTGACGTGTACACAAATAAGTAGCTAGGAGATTAAACAAATGAAAAAGATGATTATAATGTGCATGGTTCTAGCTGCTGCTACTACTACTACTACTTACCTTCATACTTGCTGATGAGCAAGTTGACAAGACCAAATTGGTGGTAAACAAACAACAAAGAAAATGTGGAGTGGAGTGAGTGGAACACTGAAAATGAAGGGAATGAATGATTATGGAGTAGAAGAAGTAAAAGATAGGGTCAAGTGGGTCGAAGAGTCAGAAAATGACACGTGGCCTGGGAGTAGGGACCCAAAATATAGCTATGTTTGTGTTTGCATGGCATGGCATGTCTTTGTGGCATGATCGATGTGCCGAAATTCTTGAAATGATGTGTTTTAACTCTTTAACCCTCTCTGCCTCTGCATGCCTTATTTATGCTCTAGCAGGTCCACCACCTAGTGATATTATCATTTGGTATTTACCAACAGAAGAAAAATGACGGTTCAATCTCGCATCAATACTGGTCTTTTTCTTTCTTTTAGTCGGAAACTACTAATTTTAGAGTAAAACTGTCATGCTTCAACATCAAATTTAGAATCATTTGGTTAGTTTTTTGACCAAGTCTCTTATTTTAAGAGTGATTGTTTGGCTTAGAATTCCCTCTAGCCATTAATACAAGAGGGACAAAACAGAAAGGCCAATGCCTCTTTCTAAATTCTTGCGATCATAGTTAGGATATAAACCCTCCCATGCCATGTGACACTTCTATGATTGTAGGACTCATGGTTAGTCCATTATTCTAACCAAATTCGTGGAAAAAGCACTTCCATGTAATTTCATTTTCTGCATTGATCAACACATTGGTGTCCCAGGTGAATGATAATCAGGTGTCCTTGACTCTATAGATTCCACCATGAGTCCAATTTTCAAGTTTGACTTTCTATAATTATTTCATTTGTTTTTCCTTTGTGGCATTAAAAGTTCCCTTTGTTCAATTTGCATTTCATTGGTCTCAAAAGTATATATCTTTTCTGACAATTGTTGTTGCTTTCTCAAAAAAGTTTTCTTTCTTGGTTTGTAAGTGACACTGGGAAAGGCCCATCTTAACCTTGAACCTCCCTGCCTTGATGAAATTAGAGGGTACTTCGATACATATTGACATATAACGAAATCAGATAAATATCGAAGATATCCACCAATATATCGAAAATATTGCAGATATTTTCATCCAGGTAACTATAGGACCTCGATCTGTTCATTCTGTCATTGTGTCATTCTGCTTTATATTTTTTTGGGCATGTGAAAGAGATACAAGTTAGCCAGCTAACTATTTCCAGGGGCAAATCAGACATTTAAAATTAGAAAGTTCTATGTGAGTGAAAGCTTAGCTGGAAGGTTTCCCAAAAGGTTCTATCCAAAGGGAAACAGAGCCACAGAAGAACTATTGATTAGATGAGTTCTAGTGATGGTACTGCTATTTGNAAATGACTCGTGTGGGCCCCACAAGGGGATCCCTCATTTAACACTAGATGAGGGATCCCTCATTAGAAGCCCCCTGTATATTGACATATAACGAAATCAGATAAATATCGAAGATATCCACCAATATATCGAAAATATTGCAGATATTTTCATCCAGGTAACTATAGGACCTCGATCTGTTCATTCTGTCATTGTGTCATTCTGCTTTATATTTTTTTGGGCATGTGAAAGAGATACAAGTTAGCCAGCTAACTATTTCCAGGGGCAAATCAGACATTTAAAATTAGAAAGTTCTATGTGAGTGAAAGCTTAGCTGGAAGGTTTCCCAAAAGGTTCTATCCAAAGGGAAACAGAGCCACAGAAGAACTATTGATTAGATGAGTTCTAGTGATGGTACTGCTATTTGGCCCTTGGCAACTTGTCTGGTTGTGGCAAAGGCTAGAGGCCTAAAACCAATCTCTTATGGTGTCTTTTGAGTGCTCCTTAAACCCATTAAAATGCTTCGGATTCTTCTTAAAGCAAACTAATTTATTTTTTTTTCAGATGTGAGGTGGAACAGCTTTGGTCCTACCTGTTTGCAGACATACATATATCTTTTATCATAACAAAGAAAGTTGATATGGAACCAAATGGCATTCTTCTAATTATGTGACATGCATTGCAGGACTGGCCACATGATTAAAAATCTAGCACCCCTAAAACATAACATCCATGTTGCACCCTCCAAATCAATCTGACCTTTTTACTGTGCATGCACTTCATCAGTCTATCTTCATCTATCAAATTACATATCGACACTGAAACATTAGGTTGGTTTATACTGGTATCATCATTATAGTAAAGCTATCTACTATTTATTAATACTTCAACATTTCAATCAGCATATTCAACCCCAAATCAACAAGTTCAAACATAGCTGTTTAACAATGGTGCCTTGCTTAGATACTTAATGATAGAACTCATAGGTAGAACTTACCTCTGCAGACTCAGCTTGCAAGTAAAGATGTTCTATTTTTTAAATATATAGGATATTGTGATCCTAACACCTGCCCAAGGTTAGAGAAAGTGTGTGAAGGAAGAGGGGAGAGTCTAGCTGGACTACAGTACTATCTCTTTTGTTTAAGCTAACATTAAGCCGATTACTAGTTTTTTTTTTTGGTACATTGGAAGGAGATCGAACTCTCAACTTATTATAATCAAAATCTTATTTCTCATTCCCCTTTTTTACCTACCTGGGCTTGTCCCATGAACTTCCAAATTCTAGTACTTCAGTACATATATAGTTTTGAGTTTAGTGGCCTCCACAGTCGACATTTACTCAAAGAAGTTCAAATATATAGAGATGATGCACTTCCTATTCCACTTTTATCAAACGAATACAATTAGGATTATGTCATCAGTGCACAAAATAAAATAAATTAATGAAACAATTAGAGAGTAGAGAGCATTAGAGCATCCAATGCTCTACCAAGCACATTGTTAATCTGTACAACCATGTCAAACCAACCACCAATACTTTTCTTGGGAGTTTGAAATTATAACATGGGCATATGCTATATAGTTGGGCATCCTAGAAATTAAGTCCTTTTTCTGATCAATAGCACAATATATTGCAGGAAAAAAAACCTACTTTAGAGTTTAAAAAAAGAAAATGGCCAGCCAACCAATACTTTCCATGGTGCTCTATCTCAAAAGCTCTTTTTCCATTATTAAAATTGAGTTGATTAAAAGTGATAGAATGGTCAAAACTCAAAAAGACTGAGGATCATATTCTCATTATTGTAGTGTGTGATTTAGGGTTGGGGAGGTTACTTGGCAAATCCTGCCCCTTTCTATGATTGTTGGGTGCCCCTTTACATGATTGGAATAGGACACAGCAAAGAGTTAGCCAGAAATGGAAATAATGACCAGAGATTGTGATTAGCTGCTAGCTAGGCCCATGCAAATTGATGCATCATATCAGCCATATCCAAAGCCACATGCAAGCATGCAAGGCTTTACACAGCACCACAGACCTACTGCAAAACTTTAATTCAAAGTATTTGGTCATATACATGCATATATATAGCATCAATGTATAAAGGGAGTAATGTATTCAACTATGCATATTGGCTTATTTCTATTGGCTTTATTTCTGCTTAGAGAATTTAGTGGGATCCATACAAGTAAAATACAAAATAAAAGAGAAAATATGATGATTACAACACTTTTGTTTTTGGATAATTTTCAGTTGATATCAATTATCTACGTATAAGAAAAAGAGATAAATATAAGGCTCAAATTTATACCAAAAATAAAATATGGCCCAAATCTTCTTGACCAAAAATAATATATCACCCAAGATGAAGCCCAACTACTTTGTAGCTGGAATAGGAAATGGTTAATCGGCCTAGTTTGATGCTAGGCTAAGTTAAATTGGGTTCCACCTACGTAAATTTCAATTCAGGTTGAACTTGGGTTCGGCCCAACTTGATCCGTTAGAGGTCTCACAAAAAAATGAAAAAAAAGTCTTTAGTTTTTTGGTCACATGACAAATTAATTGTACCTAATGTTATATCTACTTAGAAATATATTTTCATTACTGAAAAATGAATTAAGCTTTTAATGACGGAAGTTTGTGTACTGACTTGTAGTCACAACAGCTGGCACTAAAACTATTAGTCGCAAATAAATATAGTTGTTACTGAAATTCCATCAAATTAATGATACATATATGATATATATATATATATACACACACATAGCAGCAGATCTAAATTTAGAATGTAATACTAAAACTGATAGGAAATGAAAGTATGCATGGCAATTGGGAAGTGATAGAAATTCCCTGGTGGTATTGTTGTAGTGCTTGCTTAATATTCATAAATAGGGGACATCCCCTTTTTTATTATCATCAAACAGAGGCAATTAACAACCTTCAGAGTTCAGTCACACCCCACCAAGAGTGGAAAGCTGACCATGAATATATGCCCCTTTTCCAACACTCACATCATCACTCCCTTTTTTATTCTTATCACAAATTATATGGACAATAGTAGTCATTATATAAGCCTAATTCTAAACATAAAATTAAAATTTGAAGTGTTTGACAATAGAATTTCCTTCTCTGTCTCTGTTGTCTCCGTTTAATTGTGATGGCCACTGTTGACACGGCTCTTGACATCGCCATCACCATTGGGCTTCCTAGTGAGAGCAAGGTGCACCCCAGGATCATGGTGAGTCAAAGAGCTATTGTACACAATGGAGTTGTTGATGCCTTGAACATTGCTATTCATGAATGCTTTCATGGGGTGCTGCTGCTGTGAGGAAAGCCCTGCTGCCTTTCCTGCCTTGTGACTCTTATCCTTGCTTTTCGGCTTGCCTTCCTCGCCTCCGCTGCTGCTAAAGCTCTCTGATTCGTTGCCAATGATCTGGGTTTTTCCATTGTTGCCCTTCTTGTGAAGGTAATGAGAGTTCTCCCCACGCTCAAGTTTTTTGGAGGATTGAATCAGTTCCATGTAAGCTCCTCTGTTTTCCCCTGCAATGGTTATGACCCTCATGCCTGCTGCAGCCTCCTGATCAGAGTGGTCCGATAGCTTCTTGCGAATGGCTTTCTCTTTGGGTTGGTCTGCTTCCTTCTTTGCATTGTTGTGGACAATGCTAGGCTTGTGATAGTCACCCTGTGAGCTGCCACTGAACCATGAATTGGAGGGCTTTTCAATGGTCTTTTGGACCAGCACTGTTTTCTGCTCAGCCTCCACTGGAATTCTGGGCTGACGCTGATCGGTTTCAGCAGAGGATTTCAACTGGGATGGTGGTAGAGTGAGAGGAGAGGGTGGTGGGGCAGTGGGTTTCTGCTTTGGTGACTGAGGTGGGGTGCGAGTCGAAATCGCAGGCTTAATGGTTTTGGGAGATGAGATGTTGTTGTAACTTGGACTAGGCTCCCTAGCAGTGGCTGAAATGGTGGATTGTGGTGGAGAAGAAGTCTGTGGTGGTACTCCTCTGTTATTAGAGGCCAGAGAACTTGTAGCAGCTGGAATGGTGGTGGTGGTGGTGGTGGTGGTAGGTTTTGGTGGAGAGTAAGTTTGTGGTGGTGGCACTGAAGAAGTAGATGGGGCTGTAGTGGCCTTGTTTACTGGCGATGGTGGCACTGAAGAAGAGGATGTGATGTTAACCGCGGTTGGAGGCGGCGATGCTGCTTTTAGTGGAGAAGTGGGCAATGAAGCTGAGGGAGCAGCAGAGACTCCGCGAGCTGGGGATGAGGGAACAGATGCAGTAGTAGCACGCACAGCCGGCTGAGCTGGTGGTGGTGGTTGTGAGGCCGCAGCAGGCGGTGGGGCAGCTGCAAGTGGTGGTGGGGCAGCGGCACGTAATGGTGGGGCACCGACACGTGGTGTTGGGGCAGCGGCAGGTGGTGCTGGGGCAGCGGCAG
>QANT01008850.1:0-15288 GCA_003254885.1 Purshia tridentata
TGGGTATACCTCAGGCGGTAAGTACTCTTCATGTTAATTTTAATGGAATAGGTAAGTTTTTCTGGTATAATATTTACTAAGATGTCTTATTGTTTTATGGCTTAGAAAAATAAAATGCAGCTCGGGTGTGATCGTGTGAGAAACTTATTACAGTGTCAAATTTTATGACTGTGGTGAATTTTTTGTACTAAGTCCACATCTCTACCTTCACCTCGAGATCAAAATTTGAAAATATATTTTTTTAATTGCTATTTTAATGTTATTAATTTATTAGTTCTTTTCATCAATTTTGTGGACGACATTTTTTAAAAATTTTTGGTCAAAATTTTGTTGAAAGTTGGTTGATAAATAATAGGCTACTACTACTAATTAACTGGATTTGATCACCTAGGAGTAGGAGTGTGGTGTGGGGACTCTAGTTGCCTCGGTTTGCAAGTAGAAAAGGCTAAGACCCATATATCAATGCCTGTTGGTTTTATCCACGGCCATTTAGTGCCATGCAGATAAGATATATTAATTCTTATATCACATTTTACCAGACATTTATTACTGGATAAGATGGTCATCAGTGCAAGTCAATGGCATGAATGAAGCACATTCCTGGACCAATTCAATTCTTTAGAAAATTCGTTTATCCAATTTTGGAAAATTCAATTCTCAATTCACTTTAATTAATTTGGTGATCCTTTATTCCTTGCTGAAGATCGTGCTGCAGAAGATGGTTATTATATACAGTTGATGTCTTACATTTATAGTTATGTCCCATCAACATATATCCAGGTTTTAATTATATCCAGTTTCTTTCACACATGCAGGTGACCTACAGTATTCCTTTTGCCATGGCATCCATATTTTCCAGTACATCTGGTGCAGGCCAAGGTAAAAGTTAAAACCAAAGCAGCTTCTTTCTTATAGAAAGAAAAAGCAAAAAAAATGCAGAAACATAAATAAACGAGGCATAGTATTACGTTTCAGTGCAAGTATACAGTAATTCAATCTCTTCTTCCGCATTCTCTCTGCATCTTATTTTTGTAAGAAAGAAGCATTCTTAAAACTAAATGTGTTAAATGTGTTGATAATTTGAGAACATTTTCTAAATCACCTATTTAATTTGGAATTTTGAATTTTACAGGGCTTTCCTTAGGAGTATTGAATCTTGCAATTGTTGTACCACAGGTAATTAATATTTACATTTATCACTTTGCTTTTTCTGTAACACACAAATTTCGCATTTGAGAACAAATCATATATATATAGTGACTTACCCATGGTTAATTACTCAATGAATCGAATTTGCAGATGGTGGTGTCTGTAACAAGTGGACCATTTGATGCTTTATTTGGAGGTGGAAATTTACCAGCATTTGTGGTAGGAGCCATTGCTGCTGTAATAAGTGGAATATTAGCAATCACTATGTTACCATCTCCACCTCCTGATCTTCCTACTAATAAAAATGCAAGGGCTGCAGCTGCTGCATTTCATTGAATCACTTGCTTGCTTGCTTTCTGGGCTACCCAATAGCCATAGAGAGTTTTAACTCTTTTAATTTGTTTCTATTTTGTTATAGTTTTTTTCACTTTAATTTCTTTCAGTTCTTAATTAGTGGGTTTTGTTTTAGCTTTTCTCCTTATAAAGAGCATCAAATGGAATGCTACTACTGCATGCAATGCCATTTAATTTGTTAATGGCATAGCAAATTACAGTATCCATGCATGCGTAAGCATGTATGATACAATTGTAATAGCTTTTGCTTTTCCATCACTTCGATCTTTCCCTTCCTTTATTATTAGTATTTTCTTGAGAAAGCTTGTGTCACTTGCACCACCATCCCCTTCTATCTATAATATTATATATAATGGAAGAAGTTTGAGTTTGGTAAGGATGAGCATTCCTAATCGAAAATCTCACTGAATCAAACCTTATGGTTCAGTTTTGTTTGGTTTTTATTTCTTTTTTATTGCTCGAGAGTATTTAAATTCATATATGAATGGGCCTCAAATTTTGTTGGGCCCCAAAGTCCTTTTATTACTTATTGAAAATAAAATATATAAATTTTAGGTCCATATATAGCTGAACTGAAAAATACAGATAGAAAACCTATCGATTAAGATCTTAACGATTTGGTTATGATTGGCAAAACTACATATATTGCCATCCATGACCCATTGACCCCCCTAAGAAATGTCCCAAATCCTATATCTGGCAGAGCCTCCCCTTAAAAGAGGTTTATTTTAATTAAGAAAATAATTTTCAAAACTTATGAGCAATTATAATTTCAACTAAAATTAAAAAGAATTTTTTTACTAGTAGGAAGATGCTCCAAAGGGAGGTTTATAAACTAATTTTTTAAATTTTATAGTCTATGAATTTTCACCTGTGTATCAATTTATTTTATTCTATCAATTCCATCTATATCTTTTCACTAATTATTATATTGGAGGGGTAGAAATGAAAGTTGCGGTATCAATTTTATTTTTCAAAATGAGTTCATATACTTAACACATGATTAAAATTAATCAAAAAATAAATAAAATTAACAAAATAAACTTGAATGTTATATAGATAAAAATTTACAAACTATAGAATTAAAAATAAATAAATTATGGACCAATAAGTGATTCAAAGTATAAAGTTCGACAACTATATTGTACTTTACCCAAAAAAAAAAAGAAAAAAAGAAGGCGCAAGTTACCAAAAGGCCCAAAACAAAAGAAAAGTGTCTCTCTCAAAGCCCTAAAAGCCACTTGGCCTCCTGGTCTCTCAAGAGTCCTGCATTTCAAATCAAACTCAATCTCCCACACGCCAACCTCAACCCCAATAGTTAAATAGCCAACACAAAAATAAAAAAAACTCAAACTCAAACACTAATTCTCTTCCACCGTAAATCATTCCTTGTCTGTGTTATGGCTCTTGTCAGTAGGCTTCAATCTCTGTCTTCCTCTCTATCTTCCACCCATTTCAGAAAACCTAACTCCTTAAACCCACATCCAATTTGTTCTTTACCTTTCAACACCTCTTCTTATTCTTCACCTTTTACGGAGAAGAGTTCTACTGAGAGGTACCAGAGAGACCAGTGGCTGTACAAGAACCAATTGGACCAAACCACTCTATGCTCTCTCCCCTCCGACTTTGATGATTCTGTAAGGCAAAATGACATTGCTTTGCAGCTACCGGAGCTGAGAAAGCTGCTTCAGGTGCTGAGAGAGAAGAGAGAGAATGAAGGAGGGTGTGGTGGAGGCAACTGTGCGCCTGGCAATGTGTTCTTGGTGGGGACAGGACCTGGGGACCCTGAGCTCTTGACATTGAAGGCTGTGAGAGTTATTCAGAGTGCTGATTTGTTGTTGTACGATAGGTTGGTGTCCAATGATGTGTTGGATTTGGTTGGCTCTGGTGCTCGACTTCTCTATGTTGGAAAGACTGCTGGGTACCACAGCAGAACCCAGGTAAAGCAAACCAAATTTCAAAGTTTTGTTTTGGTTTTCAATTGGTTTCTAATCTGCGTTCTTTCTCACTGTAAATTTGAAATCTTTAGGCAATTGTGAATTGGGTATTTGGGCTTGTGTTTGCTTGCATAATGTTAATGAATTGAATTAGGGTTTTGCTTGACCTAATATTTGATGCTACATAAAATTTGGTTTTTGCAATTTTGATTCTGTTGAATTGGGAAATGAACTGGATTGTTTTGCCTCCCTTTAGGAGGAGATACATGAATTGCTACTGAGTTTTGCTGAAGCTGGAGCTACTGTTGTGAGACTAAAAGGAGGGGATCCATTGGTGAGTTCCTATATTGAATATTTAGAGAGCTATGACAGTTTGTTACATGCATTACCGTGCAATGTCTTGTAAAATTGTAGTGAGACATATTGTTTGTCTTTTAGGTGTTTGGAAGGGGTGGGGAGGAGATGGATTTTCTGCGACAACAAGGAATTCAAGTGCAGGTTATTCCAGGTACAATTATAAATTAGTGTTTGTAAATGTTGTTATGTAGTTGAGATATTATATGAGAATATTAGAATGTCTCATGAACATTAGATGGATAGATTATTTACCCATTGTTTTTCAAAGTGAGGATGTTCAACATGTTCAGTGGAGCCACTGTAATTTATGCTTCAAAAGATTGATAAAATTGCAATTGTCATTTCAGAAAATTTAGCATTGTTAGCAGTGGCAAGGGATCTGTTATCCTTAAGCATTATGACCTATAAAATTCCTGTTTCAAAATGCATAACATTCTGACGTTACATTGCCATTTTACATTTTTCCTCATTGAAAGTTCCTTATGTAAAAATGCACCTGAGATTAGCATACATGGCTTCTTAATTACTAAATATTTTTTTGAATGCATATGCCATAAAGTTTTAAGTATGGGTGGGATAATGAATGGATATGAGGAAAATAAAATGGCAAGGTAACTTTTAATTGAGGGAAGTCTTGATCAGTTTGACTATACTATAAGGTAGCAGGACTCTAGGCACAATTTTCACCTATCTAGGTTGTGAGTCTTGTTACCATTTTTTCTTGTACCAAAGAACTCCTAGGTTTCTGACGAAAAACAGAAAAAGGCTCTCAGCTTGTCTGTTGGAAAACAATATTTCCCTCCTATTAGCCAAATTATGCATCATTCTTTGTCTTTGAAATGATTATTTTCTTAAACAGTAAAGCTTTTATATGGCTTCGGACAGGTTGGTAAAGATCACCTGATAGGGACTTGTATATATATGATCAAATCTTTTTTACATTTCAGGTATTACTGCTGCTTCAGGGATAGCAGCAGACCTAGGGATTCCATTAACTCATCGAGGTGTCGCAAATAGTGTCAGATTTCTTACTGGGCACTCCAGGAAGGGAGGAACAGATCCTCTATTTGTGGCAGAGAATGCAGCTGACCCTGATTCGACCTTGGTGGTTTACATGGGTTTGTCGACTCTCCCTTCTCTTGCCCAAAAGTTGGTGCACCATGGTCTGCCACCAAATACACCAGCTGTTGCAGTTGAGCGAGGGACCACACCTCAACAGCGCACGGTAAGGATGGTCTTCTATTTGTGCATTGATCTGGCTCCCATGTGTATACCGTGTTGCATTCCAGATGTGTCCATTTCTTTACCTAAATATTTGAAATTTATGTCATTGGTAGTATCAGGACCTCTCTCATTAATTATTAAACTGACAACCTGGGAGAACTCTGTTATTTTTCTTAGACATGAGGTTGTGTTATGCTTGTGTGGAATGCCTAATTTCCCCTTAATAAGTACATAAATTACCAAATAAGTAATGATATATCTACTGAAAATATGACAATAGAACTGTCATGGACAGTAATATGCCATCCAAAGTTGGAGAAGCTGATCAAGCATCATCACCTAAATCAATTTAGGTAGATATGAAGCCTTTACTGAAAATAGTAAATACTGTTTGCCACCGGTTCTGTATTTTCTGTTGAAAGCTTATGTAGATTAGAGAAATTGCCTTGTGCAACACCTAATTGTCTCAGGTTATAGGTGCACTCATGGTTTTGATTCTTGAAAGTGAGCATTTTTGTGCAAAGTTAGTCCAGGTTAGGATTGATTTCACTGCACACTAATAATCAAATAAGAAAGCCAGTAGCCACTTTTTGTATATAGGTCTACCTTATTGCTCTGATGTGTACAGAGATGCAGTTGGCAAATTCATTTATATATTCTCAGTGGCGACAGATTCTAAAATATTTCTCAGGAACATCTAATGTGAAATATGTTTTTTTTTTTTTTTTAAATGAGATACAAAATTTTATTATAATTACAATCAAAGTGGACAAGTTGTCCACTAAAAAGCTGACTATCAGACATTACATTTGTATTATATAAAAAAGAGCCTGAAACAGTGAAACCTAAAAAGGGCATTCTGGTGTGAAATATGGTAATTGAAAATTCTGATTTAGAAACATTTTTCTGATCAATAGATGTCGAAACATTTTTGCTAAATGAACCTTTCAATGTTTCCCAGTGGACATTGGATCCAAGTTTTAAAGTACAATGATAATAAAGTGCTAATGAAGCTGTTCACTGGAAATTATAATGATAATGTATTTTCAATACGCTTGATGTATATTAATGACCCCTATGAAGGTTTGTGATACAAACATAGTTTCCCCTTGTGAAGAATTTTAAATCGAAATAGAAATTAAAAATTTCCTTCTATTTTAATATGCATTTGAAGTACTGTTATTTGCATGTTTGAATTAAGGGCAAACTACTTAACTGGGGAAGTGATTATATGTTAAAATCCTCTGAGGGTGGTCATTAATACTATGAGAAATCCGTATGGTCTCTATTCATCATCCTTAACTTACTGTCATCAACCTGAATGGCCATTGAGTACTGATCCTTTGGATGACTTCACAGATAGGCATACACAGTGTGAGCTGTCCATTTCCAGTTCTCATCTTTTCGATGGAAAGCTGATTATTGTTGCATATGCATTCATACAGGTTTTTGCAGAACTGAAGGATCTTGCCGATGAAATTACATCAGCAGAGTTAGTATCACCAACGCTGATCATCATTGGGAAAGTAGTAGAACTTTCACCATTGTGGCCACATCTTTCAAAGGAAGTGTCCTGTCTTGTAGAAGCGATGTAGACACATTTGAGGCATGCACACAAGTATTTTTGCCATCCCATTTAACTTCAGATCTTTGGTTCACTGCTCATGACTTTATGTAATTCAGAACTTCCAGCTCATGATCAAATCAATTTGAATGGTGAGGAGGACTGGTTGATAGGTTAATTAGCTGCTGCCATTGATGGAGACACATCTTGTTTCAATATTTACCGAGATTGATTGATTTTAGCATGAGCAGAGTCTGATGCTTCATTGTTCCAGTCAAATTTTTTCTGGGGAAGATTGAATCGCTTGCACAGCAGAGAATGAGAGAGCTGTGTTTTTGCTCACTGGAAGACACAGAAAACAAGCCTTCTGAGATTGCATTAGTTTTAACCCAAGGTATTAGCATCAGGGTCATTTTTGTAACATGAGTGATTAATTTATGTAGACAGTTGAATGAATTTTGCAATTATTTCAATAATTTGATTTTGCAATCAAATTTCCTTCAATAAATTGGTTCACATTAACAATGTAATTTTCTTTACTGGAGATGAGGTTGAATTTGATTAAATTAATTTGCATATAAACAAAAATACGTGATTATACTAACCAGTTATTAGTACATTGGTATTTTTCTCCAACATTATGGAGAAGTTCCAAGCTCAAATCACTCTTCTTTAGATATAAAGTCATCAAAAACAAAAATATGATCGGTGAGCCTTTTTATGATAGTATCAAGTATGATATAAATAGCCTTTTGGGGACAGACAAAGTTTTGGATTTTTCCTTAGGTTAAGAGGGCATCAACTTTCATGGGTTTGGCCAAGATCAAGATCTGGGATGGGCTGAATATTTACTAATTTAGGCTGTGGGTTGAGCTAAAGCACAACACACAAAACTCAGAGTAGTAATGGGTTACTTCTCAGCTTTGCTGAATTGCTTCATGCCCTTGCTGTCATCACCACGTAAAAGCGAGTTGTTCCAAGGATTCCAACAAAAGCAAATCAAAATCATCATCGGGAGTTCCCATAATAATTTCCCACTTCCCCCATAACTGATATCCCTCTTACTTGTAATTCATCATTAATTGTTTTACTACATACTTCAACTTGAAGGTACTGAATCTGAAGACTGAAGACAGTGAAGAGGGTAAAGTTGATTCGTCTCGATCATGCTTAATTGCCTCATATTCATGAAGTTTCAACGGTGATGGCAGTGTATCGGTTAAATAAAATAATTTATTCATATTTAGTAGTACTTCATTTATGCATGAAAAAAATAATGACGTATTTGAATCATCATGAGGATTTGAATGTATATGACAGTCAAGTATGAGTTTATTCTTACAACATGTACATGGGACCCATCATAAATTTTTTTAAAGTTGATTCTATATACAGGTTGTGAAGTTTGCATGTTGCAATTTTGAAGTTTGCTTGTTTCACAATGGTGGTGGTGGTGGTGAGTGGCAGCAGTGGTGGCAGCGACGATGGTGGCAGTGGTGGTCGCAGTAGCTATGACGGTGATGGTGGCAGCAGTGGTGGTAAGTGATGGCGGCGGCGGCAGCGATGGTGGCAGTTGAGGTGGTGAGTTGCGATAGTGACGATGGTGGTGGTGAGTGGTGGTGGCAACGGCATCATAGTGGTAGTGGTGGTGGTATTGTGATAAATTGACAAAGTAATTTTCCTTTTTAAAAATTGGAATTTTGAAAATAATACCAAATTAGATAGAATTTAAAATTGACATTTCTTTTTATTTTTTAGTGTTTACGATATAGCAGCTCTCAAATTCCAAATTTACAAAATTATGTGTTTATGGACTCAAACAGAAAAATTATAACCTGTAATTTCTTAAATGCTGAATTTTATCTAAATTACATGTTTTTTTTTTCCCTCCATCCAAACACAGCGCTAACTTTCAGACTCGGGCAAAAGAATTGTGCGAGCGATTCAAAGAAAGACGAGAAGAGAAATTTGATTGTTCATTTATTCCAGCTCTTTCAAGTTAAGATTGTCTCTGTGAAGAAAGATTCGCATGCATTTAAGGCCACATCTGAGTGCATGACCTGAGCTGCTGCATTGTTCTTAATGTCTCAAATCTCAAAGCCTTGTTTCAAACCTTGCTGCACTAATATCTTAGCATTCTCATCTCAGGCATAAAATCAAAGGGTCTGCATTCGGGTTATTTTGTGTCAAAGGGTCAGGGACAAGCCAATCCGTATTTTAGCATTAGAAACTCCGATATGGAAGTCGACAGCAAGAGCTTGTCTTTCGGCACAGGCAGCACGGAAATTGTGTGCAACCCAAAACCTTAACGTACTTTCCTCTAAAACCCTAACCCTAGTGGGTCCACCTCTTCATTTCCCCTCTACATCCTCGTTCGGCCAAAACTCGGGCTTCTTCTCTCAGCTCTCACCACAACAGTTATCCGATGGCTTTGGTGAAAATGGTGATACCCAGATGGACAATTTTGCCCCTGGGAATGGTGGGGATGGGGTTGATGACGGTGGAGAGTCAGGGGAGGAAGAGGTTCATGAGATTGATTTGGAACAGTTAGAGAGTGTGTTGTCTCTTCTTCAAAGTAGTAGTGCTGATGGGTCTCTTGAGTCTAGTTTTCATGCTTTAAATTTGACTCTACATGAAGAGTTTGTGGTTAAACTACTTGAAACCCCACTTGTTTTGGGTGAGAATTTGATTAGACTTTTCCAATGGGCGTTGAAGGAGAAACCCGAGTTTAGAGTCACTACTCGTATCGTGGAGGCACTTGTACGAGCAATTTGTAGTAGTGGCCTTGTTAGGAAGAGAGATGCGTATTCTTTGTGGGATTTGGTTAAGGAGATTGTTGAGAAGGAGAACAACAATGCGTTAAATGTGGATGTTCTCAATGAATTGATAACTTTATTTTCAAAATT
The DNA here is from genome assembly GCA_003254885.1 of Purshia tridentata. Lineage (NCBI taxonomy): Eukaryota > Viridiplantae > Streptophyta > Magnoliopsida > Rosales > Rosaceae > Purshia > Purshia tridentata. Next base: position 9,492 of record QANT01008850.1, read on the forward strand.
GGGTAAAGGGAAAGCTGCTTTGGAGGTGTTCAACAAGTTTGGTGATTTTGGATGTGTTCCAAATGCAGATACATGCTACTTTACCATTGAAGCACTTTGTAGGCGTTCACTTTTTGATTGGGCTCAGTCTGTTTGTGAGAAGATGCTTGATGCAGGAAGCTTGCCTGATGGTGAGAAAGTTGGTAGGATCATATCCTGGTTTTGCAAGGCTAGAAAGAATAAAGATGCCCATTCGGTTTACTCATTGGCGAAGGCGAAGAAGCAGCACCTGCCTTGCTCCTCTGTTTATTTATTGATAAATTCACTGTATAGAGAGGATGAAACCGTCAAATTGGCTCTAGATATGCTAGATGGTTTTTCTGGTGAAGGACGGAAATATGCTATTAAGCCCTTTTCAGCTGTTGTTCGAGGTTTATGAAGGATAAAAGATGTTGATGGGGCAAAAAAATTACTTCTTGAGATGACAATGGATGGCCCTCCTCCTGGAAATGCTGTTTTTAATCTGGTAATCAATGGATATTCTAAGGATGGAGATATGGGAGAGGCAATTTAGATGATGAAGATGATGGAGAGTAGGGGGTTGAAACCAGATGTATATACTTACACTGTTATTATAAGTGGCTATGCAAAGGGAGATCAGATGGAGGAGGCTTGTAAACTGTTATCTGAAGCCAAAAAGAAGCATCCTATATTGAGTCATGCGACTTACCATACACTCATATGTAGCTTTTGTAAACTGGAAGAGTTTGACAAGGCTTTAAAGTTGTTGGGTGAGATGAAAGATTTTGGGGTCCAACCTAAAGTTGATGAGTACAATAAGTTGATCCAATCTCTTTGCCTCAAGGCTTTAGATTGGGAAACAGCAGAGAAACTGCTAGAAGAAATGAAAGAAAAGGGATTGCATCTTAATGGGATTACAAGGGGTCTCATAAGAGCAGTCAAGGAACTCAATGTTGAGGTTGTTTCAGATGATGCTGATAATGCTGATAAGGTATTTTTGCTCCCCTTTCTTCAGCTAATGAAGTACTGCACCAACTGTAAACTTTGATTAATTTAAAATATTTGACATTAATTGAGTTCACCACCGCAGGGAAGAAGGCTTTTGAGATTCTCTAATGTATCATCCGCACCTTCTAATTTACTCCTCAACAACCACTGATCTTTTCCTCTCATTCACACCTCCACTCTCTAAACTGGTCAGTCACTGCTCACTTTTCCATTTTTCCTGGTTTTTGTTTTTGCATTTTTCTTCAATTGAACAAAATAAACACCTTCCATATTTTGTTAATTATAAACTCATGATAATAGCATCACAAATAGAAATGAAAAAAAGAAGAAATGGATGGATTTGATTAAAGCCACAGGACTCACAGCATTAGATCCAAATTATCCTTAGGTTGTGGGGGTAGGATTTCATTCAAGTCAAGACTTTTGAAGTTCTGTCACGATCCTCAGATGGTGTTTCATTTAGATAAAGAAAATTTATTTAGTCTTGATATCTTACAATTTCTGTCATTTTTTTCACACATTCACCATCCTCACTGATATAAATAACGTCTGCTACATTCACCATCGTCCTTGCAAGTTGTAAGCCTGTATTACCTTGACATTTAAAGGAGATGGTCAAACAATGCAATAATAGGATGGTCATTCAAATTTACCGGTTTTGTTGAATGTTGAGTTTCTGCCAGTGGATGAAACTAGCATTTTCCAATTACTTAATACTATTTTCAGGTTCAGAGTGAATTCCAGAAGGCATATGATAAGGGGATACCAAAATCCAAGTTAAGTTTTTAACTGGTTATGCTTTTGGAACTCAATCTAGCATTAGTTTTAAGCATCATAAACTAATTTATTTTTAGATACTAGGAGCCAACTTACTATGAGGATTCACTCAATTTGGTTGCAAAAGTCCCTTTAGTAGCTTCCTATGTTTATCGACAGTTGGTAAAGCATATTACTTCTCACTTATAGTTATATGTTTAACCTTGTGATTTGTACATGTTTTGGTACAGCAAAACTTGTTCCTAAGGAAAAGAATGCACAATTTAATTACCAGAGTCTATCATTCTAGAAAACGATTATTTATGCTCCATCCATTTGGAAAAGGGAAGAATTCCTATCAAAGTATCAACTATCAAGTGTCGAAAACTGCATGAACGGATTTGGTCTAACAAAATCCAACTTTGTTGTACTTGGAATCCTGATTCTTGAAATTCAATCAAGGCCCAAAAACTGTGACTGATGTACTGCAAGTTCTAGTTAATGTCCCAGATGTTGTGAAATGTCATAAATTTTAGTTTCTTGGAATCAGGTTCAAGAAGAATGTTTTGAGATTGCATTTAAGAGAAAGATGGCATGCTCTGTCTGCATCAAAATCTAATCCTTCATATGGAGATTCTGTTAGAGAGAAATCAGGTGGGCTTAAAAGGAATGATGCTGCCAAAGGCCCTCATCTCCTTAACCATTTTGGCCGGATTTCTAGTATTTTTGGATCAACTATAATGTGGTTTCTTAGTCTAATTGTTAAATTCCTCTATCAAAATATGACAATATTCACATCATCTTTGTATTTGTTGTTGGAAAGCATGTACTAATCTCTTATGGTATCATCAACGAACATGTTCTTTTTCATGTTCTCATCTTTGTATTTTTTTTTTTCCCTCATGATGTATTGTAAAACCTGAAACTTCATTACCTGCCTATCGGAATACAAAAACACCAGATAAAAACTTAAAAGGGAAAAACAAAAGAAAAGCATTCGTAACCTGATGCTAAATTGTTCTGTTACAAGTCAATATTATAGTTGATTAATTTTCAGATTGAAATTTAGGGCAAGAGGGTTATTGTCATCTCATCATGTATTTGTGACCAATAAAACAGCACTAGCATGATATTTGTGCGCCTGAATTCATCTTCACAAAACACTTAAAAAAATTGACAGTAGCAGATACTACGTGTACAAACCAAAATTGAAGGGAGATGAGAAAATCGATCCCACCAAAACTGAAATTCTTCCCAACTGAAATATATACAGTTATTTTTGCTGGGGAAATTAATATTATGTAATTATGAAATGTTTTACTGATTTAAATAATCATTTATATATATATATTTTTTAAAAACTCATAATCTGTGCAAGTCCTTAGCTTAGAGATATATGAGACACTTGTCAGTTTGTAGTTCAAAACTTAGATTGGCTAAAAGATTATTGGATTAGGAGAGGGGCGAAATCCCAAATCTTTATCGAAAAAAAAACCTGGCCAGTGAAAAACAGGCAAACAGAAAAATAGAAAACGCCTTTAATTTTCCAATCGCTTTCATGCAACACTTAAACAAAAACTGAATCCTCCAAAGAGATATACTCTCAATTTTTGAGGGCACATAGCAAATGAATTCATCAGGTAATAGTATCAAATATAATATTATACCTGGTGAATTGATCGAGCTATCGCAGCCATTGAATCGCAGTCAAATCATGAAGAAGAGTAACGAGGACGCACCAAAGATGGTATTGGTGGCGTCAATTGCCGCCGGAGTCCAATTCGGCTGGGCCTTGCAACTCTCCCTCCTAACCCCATATGTCCAGCAGCTCGGGGTCCCACATGCATGGGCCGCCATCGTCTGGCTCTGTGGGCCCGTCTCCGGCACGCTCGTCCCACCCATTGTCGGCTACTACAGCGACCGTTGCAAATCCCGCTTCGGCCGCCGCCGCCCATTCATGGCCGCCGGCACTGCACTCGTCATAATCGCCGTCTTCCTCATCGGCTACGCCGCCGACATCGGCCACCATTTCGGCGACTCGCTACTGCTTCCGACAAAGCCCCGCGCCGTCACCGTCTTCGTCGCCGGGTTCTGGATCCTCGACGTGGCCAACAACATGTTGCAGGGGCCGTGCCGTGCGCTTTTGGCCGACATTTCGGGTTCGGACACCGAGAAAATGAGGACCGCCAATGCTTTGTTTGCTTTCTTTATGGCCGTTGGCAACGTTCTCGGCTTCGCAGCTGGCTCGTACACGAATCTTCACAAATTTATTCCTTTCACATTGTCCGAATCATGTAACGTGTCGTGTGCGAATCTCAAGAGTTGCTTCTTAATCTCCATTGCTCTTCTTCTAGTCCTCACCATTCTAGCCCTCGCAGTCGTACCCGAAAAAGCCCAACCCAAACTCGAAAATTATGAAAAGATGGATCGGCCGTCACGCGCAGCTGAGTCGGTGGTGGGCGAAATTATCGGGGGTTTTAAAAGGCTGCAAAGGCCGATGTGGGTTTTGCTTCTGGTGACGTGTCTGAACTGGATGGCGTGGTTCCCGTTCTTGTTGTACGACACCGATTGGATGGGGAGGGAGGTGTACGGAGGTGAGGTCGGTAAAGGGCATTTGTACGACATGGGGGTTAGAGCCGGTGCGCTGGGGCTCATGCTTCAATCCGTGGTCGTCGGCTTCATGTCTCTTGGCATGATCATGTTTATGGCTCCTGACGACGCCGGTGGGGCCAATCGCTTGTGGGGCCTTGTCAACTTCTTGCTCACGATTTGCTTGCTCATGACCGTTTCCATCACTAAGTTTGCCGAGTCCGGTCGACACAATGCTACCGCAACTGGCGGCGCCGGAGCTGAGCCGCCACCACCTCCGGAGGGTGTCAAGGCTAGTGCATTGGCTATCTTTGCGCTGCTGGGCATACCTCAAGCGGTAACTACGTACTCCTTAAATGTCATTCTTAAATTTTGAAATGTAGAATGATAATCCGATAGATGCTAATTTCTATCATGCATGTTTCTTTTTTGATATGATGTTTACGTACACATGCATGCAGGTCACGTATAGTACTCCCTTTGCCTTAGCATCCATGTTTTCCAGCACTTCTGGTGTAGACCATGGTAAATATAATTTCTAATTAACTGCACAAAACTAAATTAATTAAGTTGGAGATTATAGAGAGAGTTTTCTGAATCGGCTATTGGGATCTTATATAGGGCTTGCTTTGGGAGTCTTGAATCTTGCAATTGTGATACCACAGGTAATGAGGTTTTGCATATTCTAATTAGCTACAAATTATTTAATTATATAGCTCATTTGATTAATTATTAATTTGGTGTTGAATTAATGAATTTGCAGATGGTGGTGGCTTTAATAAGTGGACCATTTGATGCTTTATTTGGAGGTGGTAATTTACCAGCATTTATGATGGGGGCCATTGCTGCTTTAGCAAGTTCAATGTTGGCACTCACAACGCTACCACCTCCACCAGCTGATGATGATCGATCTTATACTACCACTACTAAAACTGATAGGGTTTTTGTTGCTGCTGCTTCATGATTCAAACCCTAAAATTCATTTTTCCATTCTTTTCTATTAATGGCGTAGCAAGGAATGTAGCCATGCATGGCTTACAAAAAAAAAGATGTAGCTAGCTAGCTAGCCATGCATGCTTTAAATAACCCCATGGCCTGCCAAGCAGGACCGATTTTGAGAATTGGGGTCCTGTGCTAAATTTAGGACAAGCCCTTTTTTTTTTTTTTTTTATCAAGGCAATGAGCCATTTTGGAGGAGGGAGATCGAACTTAATTGGATGCAGAGTGGACAATTCTATGACCCTTCTAATTGAGCTATTTAACAACTTTTTTTTTTTTTTGTTGATGTTACATTTAAAACAAAGCAACAAATTATGTAGCACTGCTTTAAGTACTGATATTTAATTATGTGCCTGTTAACAATAATTTTGGGCTTTAATGTGTAATTTCTATGTATCAGAATAGTTTTCTTTTATGTAAAATTGGGAAACTCTCCAAATAAACC
>QANT01008853.1:0-126513 GCA_003254885.1 Purshia tridentata
AGGTTTTTATTTTAGTAAGTTTAAATTTTTTGTGTTTAGATTTAATTTTGTATTTATTTATTTTAAGCTCAAAAGAATAAGAGGGTCAAAATAAATAAAATACAAGAGAAGACCCAACCGCCCTTGAGCCCAAAGCCTCCTCCCAGTCAGCCCAGCTCCATAAGCAGCCCAAAGTCAAATTAGTCCAGCGCCCACAGCTTTCTTAAAACTTTCTCCCGATGAAAATGAACCCATTTCTTCCTCGATAGCTCGAAGCTTCCTCCTGAGGCTAAACAAAACAAAACAAAAAATGTAGAACAGAGGTGGTGTTCTTTAGCCTTTAGGGTTCGTCAAGGCTTGGGGGGTCGTAGTTGCTGGGCTTGAAGGGTCACTGCATTGAGCAAGGAGTTTCGTTAGGAAGGGATCGCCGGCGTTGGGGGGTCGCCCAACCCCGCACTTCTACACATGGATCTGTCCCTGGTAGTACACCAATGCACACGCCCGTGCAAGTACTAACGCCATGAGAATTCTCATCATGACACCAATATTCAAAATAATTAAAAAATTATAATTTAGAAATTAAAATCCTCTCCGCGCGCCAAGAAAAAAAGAATAAGCGGGACTTATTATCTCCAACTGCCACTGCCACCCACCCAAAACTCGTTCTTGTAGAGCATGCAAATGGCAGAGTAAACGACGGAGCAAAACGACGCCGTACCGGTACCACCGTCTCTTTTGGAAGAACTGGCGTTTCACGTCGCCAACTTGAACATCACCAAGAACATGTTCCTCGACGATGACCCTGAATACTCAAACATTGCTATGTCACTATTTGGAAGTTTAAAGTTGAATACAAAACTTGTGAAATGGAATCATTGACTGAGTGATGTGTGTATATGTAATTGTGCAGGAGCTGTGTTTAACTTGCTTTGCTATGATTGGGATCAGTTGCACGTGGCAAAAATTGAGCAGTATTATAAAATCCAAATGCCAGAGGTAATAATTTTGGAACCTCATCTTACATGAACTCCGATTGGTTCCTAGGAAAGATAGGAAGCTCATATTTTATACATAATTGTCTGCCATTATCTAATTGCTTTCTTGCTACTTTGTTTACAGGTTAAGATCAGTGAAGAAGATTTTGAACGTGCTCTCAGAACAGCTGGTTTTGTAATTAGGGAACAGTTGGTTTTGGGTTCAGTTAGAAATTGAGACATGCTCCTACCGGAAATAGTTTTTGGACAGCTAATTTTTCATGACGCCACTGTTCAAATTTAGAAATTATGCTAAACATTCAATTACATTTAACAATAAATCAAGACTTAACTTTTTTGAAGAACTATAATAAAAAAAACTCCAGTAAAGGAATCTAACAAACTGAAGAAAAAAAACACCACTAGGGATTCCAAATTAAGATTTCAACATTTCAACATTTATTTGGTAAAAAAAAGAAAAAGATTTCAACATTTAATTAAAAAAAAGTTGGGAAACTGACAAAACCCAAAATGAAACTCGGATGGCAATGTTTCCGCGGCCCAATGTGAGCCCAGTATCGCCACCTGAGTTTTCAAACAAAGCCATTACAAAGCCCAATGGTCTCTGAACACGTGGCAAACTAATTTACGCGCCACGCTTCTTGAATAGCCACGTGGGAAACGCTCAGCCGCCCACCGAAACTGTCGCCAAACCAAAACCAAACGAAGGCTCAGTACGAGAGAAGCTCGTAGTTGAAGACTCTCGTCGCAGTTGGGCTGAAGCCATGGCGACCCGGCTTGCGCGAAGAGCAATAGTGTCGTCGTCTCTAATTCTAAGATCAACGGTAGTGCAAGATTCATCATCTGTGATGCTGATCACCGTTGGCGCCCACGGTGGGTCCCAATTAAAGAGGCGCTTATCATCATCATCTTCATCCTTATCCTCGTCGTCGTCTTCGTCCAGTAAATCTGAGAATGCGGAGAAGAAGCCGGTGGACCGTCTGTCAGCGGTGATAGACGCCGTCAACGAGCGCAAACTCCCTCCCGAGATTCGTGGTCAGCGCAACACCATCAGGTCCCCAGCACCAAAATTCTCTTTCATTGTTCTAAATTTGATTTGGGCAATTGGGTTCTGTTTATTATTCATTATTAGTGAGTATTTTGAATTTGGGGTTTTGGAGCAGGTCGGAAACAGACATAATCAACGTGGTTGAGCAAAGAATATGGCATTCAATGGAAGAAGGTCACTTCGAGAACTTACCAGGAAAAGGGAAGCCCCTAAACCTGAGTAGCAATCCTCATGCAGACCCAGCTGAGGACACCCTTTACAGAATCCTCTCCAAGAATGGCTGTGCTCCACAGTGGGTTGAGCTCAACAAAGACATAAGGAGTATGGTATCTGAGTGGAGAGTGGCTCTGAAAAAGGCATGGGCAAGTAAGAATTGCAATAAGGAGGATCACTCAAAGTGGGTTCAAACTTCTGAGGCTTTGAAGTTTCAGCTGCAGCAAATCAATGATAAGGTTTTTCACTACAATCTGATTGTTCCCTTTGGCAGACAAATGTCTGGACTCAAGTGGGAGAAAGAGCTAGATCGCTTGAAATTGAAAGAGTAATATTATTTGTTAGTTGTTACCCACATTTGGTTTTTTAAGGTTTTGATTCTTCGATAGAAGGGTAACGTGTAAATTATGTAATAGACTAGGATGTTGTAATAGATAAAATGTCTTGCCACTCTTATAAATCTTATTTGTTATAAGCTTCAGTGGTTTCAAATAGAACCCTTGTCTTGAGTTTACAGTTTTTAAGCTATTGCGACCAACTTAAAAAAATTATACTTATCTAAACAGAATTGCTATAAAAACTGAATACTAATATGATATGACACAGTTTATACGCACACTCATACACAACACAACAAGACGAAGCAACGATTGAAAGCACTCTTTTCAACTTTTGCTGATAAATATCTACTAAAATGTATACATGTTTTTGTCACAATAAGTTCATCCAATCGAAGATGTTTTGGCTGCAAGATGAACGAGCACTCGCCGGTGGTATGTGGTACGAAGTTTCTTGTATTTCTGCACAAAAGCCCCGAGCTCAATCTCCCTGTCAAGAAGCTGCCTGTGCAGATTTTCAGATTCCTCCTCTGTCTTGTTCATCGAGTCTGTACACACGAACAATATTTCATGTACCAACAAACTCAATCACATGGCCTATCATTGCACATTGCTGACTGCATTGGCAATACAAATCAATATTAACTAAATGTACAATTTCAAATTGTCATTTCTACATACCTTGAAGCCTTTGGAGAAGGGAAGAGGGGGAGCAGAGCTTCAAAGTTTCTTCTTTCTGCCTCTCAAGCTCATTTAGCCTCTCTTGAGCGGCAGCCAACTCGGTTGTTCTAATAATTCTGCACTGTGACCACAAAAAAAAAGTACACAAGAATTCTACAATCAATACAATAATTTTGCAATTTGTATGTGAATGAGAAACCAAACAATCATAAACCCTTACCTGGTTTCTAAGTTCCACCATGCGTGGTTCCTTTTCCAAGTTTTCCCCTGTTTGAAAAAATTAAATTTAGACTCTGTTTTCTCATGTATAATTAAAACCAGAGAAAACAAATATAGTTTAAAATAGGAGACAAAAAATGAAACAAATGACTCACTGGATAACTGCAGAGTTTCCTTCCTCAGCTCCTCTCTTACCTGATGTCGTCAGTAGAAAGGAACAACAGAATAAAGATATGTCCCAAAATTCAAAGCAAATACATATCACGTTAAACATAACAACTTTCAACCTAAGTATAAATATGGCTTTGCATAAAACCAACAAAGCCATTATATCAAGTATTTACTAAATGTAAAGGTAAGTATAAGTTCTACTGAGATAAATGTGTGTGCAGCAAGAGTACAACTCCCTCGAGGAAACTACATTGTCAATCATAAATTCATGGCTCAAAAAGGTCCGGATTACAGATCACCACAAATCAATTCCATGAACACAATCCAATCATAGTTCATGTCTACGCATTTCAGGCAATTAGATGACCATAAAACCACAAATTCTGTGGTGTACACCAATATGTTGTCAGTCCTATTTATTCCTCCAAGATAAATATTTGCACAGCCAAGTACAATCAAGAGGAATCCAAGACCAAACAATCGAACCACAGCTAGAATACACTTGAACTGACTAATACAATAGGAGTGATTCTATATCTGAAAAGTGAAAACATGCGATATACAAAGCAAAATTTAAAACTTACATTATTTTGAGTTTTGACCTGGTCGAGCGAAAGAAAAAATTGTTGGTATGCATCCTTGTCAGACAAAAGCTTCCGTAGTTCATCAATACTAAACACATTAAAGGAAAATAATCAAAGACTACAGCATTATACATATTTGTTGAGAATACAAGTATAATTCTCAATTATATCAACTACCCAACAACAAATTCACTAAGTAAACAACATGGATCATTTAGCCAATACGCTCTGCCAAAGACTCATAAAAAATATCAGTCTCAATAAATAATATTCTTGATGTGCAAATCATATATCAGAATGCAGCATGGAACAACCACATGCAATATGTAAATGATCCCACATACTATAAAACAAACCTAATTTCTAAGCTAGTGTGTGTTTATGCCTAAATTAAACACAAATTTTTTTCTCGTATTAGTCATCAAATCCTTTTCAACATTCTTCAGTCTATCAAAAACTGCTGAGCTTTGTTTTTAAATCCAGAAAAGGCAAGTCATGAGCCAGTTCCAATAAAACTTACAACCACCCAAAACAGTCAATAAGTAATGGCAACAAAAGGAATCTACAAATCTGAAGCACAGAAGCGACAAGTAGATATATAACAACCTATAAAGAGAAGATTAATAGACAATGAATAACTAGCAAATCATCATTTATAACAACCTATTCTACAACCTTAAAATTTGCTTTGAAATAGAAAATTCATCATCACATAAAATCAAGAGATATCCACCGGGATTCCTACCTTTTGTCCTTCAAAACAGCAATAACACCGGCGGCTTCCGTGGGCGAAACATGGGATGGAGACTGTGCTCTATCTGTAGGCCTTTGTAAACTCAAACTGCTAGAAGCAGCAGCGCTGTTTGGAGTTGCCGGACGTGAAGAGGTTGGGGAGCTAACTGAGGGAGGATACCAGGACTGCGAAGGAGCAGCCTCCGGACGTGGCTGGGATTGTTGCTCCTGAGATCCCCTGTACGTAACAACATGGTTAGAACCTCCAGCCTCCAGCCTCCAGCCTCCAACACACAACACCATCAAACCACTCAAATTACGAAATTTGCAGAATTCATTATTGCACATTTTAACAATCTGGACCATAAAATTGCTTTCTTTTATCTGTTATAAAAAACCTGATTACATTTTCCGCAATTTCACAATCCAATTCAATTCATCCATCAATTCGCAGAACAAAGTTTGGAAATTTAAACCGTCGTATACGATCAGATGGCAAAATTGACGAAAACGCACTAAAATCAATCAAGCTTCAAACTTCGGCATCGGAATTCAACGCTACAATTAACAGGCCTACGATTCATTCACAAATACCCTAACCTACATCGAAAATCAAAGAAACTTACCAGAACTTGAACATGGCTTGCAGAGCTTGTGGACCGTCCGATCAATCGAGCTGGCGAAGGAATGGAATTGAAACAACGCTAAACTCCGCAGAACGAACAAGATAAACGTTGGAGTATAGGACCTCAAAGACGACGAGATGAGACTTCGAAAGCTCAAGCTCTCTCTCTCTCTTTCTCCCTGGTTATGTTTTCTTGTGCTATATCAGCGGTTTACGTCTCCGTCGAGATTGATGACAATACGCGTGGATTGGTCTGATTGGTTGACAACGCGTGCGAGGAAGATGAGGATTGCAGACGATGGAAGGAGACCTTAGAGCAAAAGGCAGATCCAAACGAACAGCTGCGAGTGGGCGACACGTACTTCTTCGACTCTACCTATTGGGCCGGCCTTGAAGCCCAATAAATATGGGCCATTGGTTACTTGGATAATCAACTATATGGGCTTCTGTAACACTCAAAATGCAGCCCACGTTCTGATTACTATGGGCCGAGCCACGTGGGGGCTACAAGACTACCCTTTAATTACAAAATGAACTTTAAATTCCTAATGTTTCTTATTCATATCCTCTACAATTCAATAAATTTATTATCTACAACGATAGCACCTTGTAGTATGTTGATGTAGTGTTATGATTAAGGATAGGTCGGTTGGACCGAAAAATCATGAACTACCCTAAAACCAGTGCTATCAATACTGGAAGAACTAAAATTGAGTAGAATTGAAATTGAGACAACGAATTTACGATCTACAAAGGTAAAAATTTAAGATTTAAACATTAATAATTATACATATATTATAATTTAAATAAATTCATATCAACACTACATCAATATATCACTTGGTGTCAGCATCACATAAAATAATTTCTCAACAAACGCATGACACATAATGACTGACTAAGACTACCTTTGTAGTTTGCGATGTATTGTGGGATTGTTTTGGTAATGTGTCTTGTTCTTATTGGTTGAAGGCTTCTGTCATTTGAGCCTTTTGGTGACAATATCTAATCTAGAGCCATTTCATGTTTTGTGCTCCACGGGGATGCATATTTGAAGGTTCTGAGTACTTTCTTCATGCCAAATAAAATATACAAAGAAAAAAAGGAGATTCTCATTTTGGTTGTAAAGACCCAATAATGCAACAAACCTCAAGGTCAAGGTATTAATAAGATTTGAAACTATGATTGGAACTTTGGATGGTAAACTGCATTATTATACAAAAATGCTTGGCTGGTTAACGACAATATATATATATGGAGATAGATAGAGTAGGTTGGCTAATCATGTTGGTGGTTAAAATGATATGACAATACTTTATACTTAACATTAAATTATGTGACTTTTACTTATACAGGATTAATTTGTTGGATTTAATCAAAAAAGGGTCTCAAATGCGTATGAACACAAGAAAAAGTCCTATATATATATTTGATTATTCATTACATTCGAATTCAATAAGAAAGAATAAAGATTCCAATTCAAAAATGAAATATGAGATTAATTACCTAATAATGCTCATTCTATTTGTATATATCTACTTGAAGTTAGAATTAGTTTTGGACACAAATTCTCAGTCTCAAAATTGAATCTCTTGTTTACGAATTTAAAACTTTGATTAACAATTCAAACACTATGATTCATAATCAGAAATCAGAAACACAACTCAACTTGAAGTTAGAATGAGTTTTGGACACAAATTCTAAGTCTTAAAATTGAATCTCTTGTTTACGAATTTAAAACTTTGATTACCCATTCAAATGATATACGTTATTAAAATTGACGAAAATATATACATGAAATTAACAGAATGTATTAAAGTGATATATAGGTAAAAGTTCGTAAACTATATAATTCAAAAAATAAATTCGTAGATTAAAGTGATATTTGAGGTAAAGTTTGAGAATCATTAGAGGCCAAAAAAAAAAAGGTTTGAGAATCATTACTATAATTACCAATCACACCACACATCATAATTAGTAGTAGTACAATACCCATTGCGGAAGCCTAAAATCTCCACATTTGGAAATCGCGAAACTAATTAAGACAGGATTTAAGGTTAGGATTCAGATATCCATTTGTAGATAATTGGCGCTTTGGAAAGTGCCATGTGGTGACATATGATGCACCCGCATCTCATGCATGGATTAACCTTCTTTTTTGTTATTATTTTTAAAGTATTAGATTGTTTTATAACATGAGGATTATGACATATATAAATATATAATATATAGAGGTATATATATATGGGACTAAAGGTGTTCAACCCTTCAAATTAGCATGAGTAATTCCTACGAAAAGGTATTCAACCCTTAAAATTAGCATGCATATTTTGCGAAATGTATTGCACCTTCCATGGTCAGTTTCTTGGGTTATTGCCTTTTGCTACCTCACGAAAAGTTGAATTTGATCCTCCTACATAACCCATCAAGTAAAAAAAATTGAATTAATTTGTTCATCGAGTAAACTACTAATATTTATCATAATATATACAAAAGTGACGACATTAAGTTAGTATATTAATTATCTTCTCAGATTTTGTTCTTAACTTACACATTTGCTAAGCCAAACACACATTTAAAATTTGTACAACTTTGGTAGTCGTGGGCCAGTCACTAGCTCTATAATAGTCACTTTGGTGAGGAGTCTAAATTTATTATCTATTTTGAAAAGTGTTGTCCTTTAAAATAATATTACACACAAAATTAAAGTTGTACTATGAACATGGGCGATCCTGTTATAAAATACTAAAGGCTAGGACTTAATTATAGTCGAGCTATTATCACTTAATTAGTATGAGTGTTATGAATGCCACAATTGTCTTTCCATTAAGACAAGCTTGGTAGAGGAATTGGGTTTTATTAAATTTATATTTTTATGATCTAAGCTTACATGAAGTTGCATGAGAATTAATGATGAGACGTTCGATCAACAATAATACCCCATTGGGGACATGGACATGCAATGGGAGCCTTTAATGTACCAATTGTGACCAAGACGTTTATATCGATCGTCAGCATCATTATTGCTTGTTGTTTGTTATCAGTTGGGCTGCTTCTAATATTACCATAACTATTAATGATTCGATTTATATAATTAGGTTGTTGTTGGATTTTACAAGATGGGGACATACATTAGCATAAGAGTCATTCATTATGAATTTGATCAAGTTTGAAGGTATTTCTCACGAGAAATTATTATGTGTAACCGATACACTGTTACGTGGTGTAATTAATCAAATGTGTCATAATATGAATGGATATTATTAATATTATACTCTACTAATAAGATATACTATCCAATAATACTCCTATATGTTGAATTGGTTACACCATATAACAATACATCGGATGCACTCAATAATTTTTCATGTCTTACATGTGGCAAAATCGTTTTTCAGAAGATTAAAAACTTTTTTTTGTTGTTGTTGGAATTGTTTGATTTGACCTCAAATAGACAAAATATATTTTTGAGCTTAGAAAGTTTTAAGATGAATATGTATTATGTAGAAATCAATTGGGTTTTGCTTAAACTTTTTTTTATGTATCTATAACATAAACTTTTTATAGGGAAAAAGTATTTAACATGTAAAAAAACATTCCAAATAGAAATGGATTCTTTGTTGAGATTAGTTTCATTAAGTTTAATACTAGCCATGTATTATAGTTTTAAGAATTACGAATTTATAAGCATACTTCAAATGTGTTATAAATTCATCACTTTTTTTATATAAGAATATTCAACAGAAAATGGTGGCATTTCCAAATACCTCCAAGTCTTTCGACCCAAGTCTTTTGAAGCTTAGTGGGCTAAACAATAAAATGAAAGCATCTTACAAATAAAATAAAAAGAGAATCTAAGATAAATTATAGATGGGAAAGTATGAAAATGTGTGGGTAGAGTGTGTTTAGAAGCATAGCATATTATAATATTATATATGAGGTTCTTGTTCAAGTCTTTTGGTTGGTTGCAGAGAGCTTTTAAGTTTTAAGTCTCATCATATTCTCCCCCGCAGAATATGCATCATCGGTTTCACATCATTGTCCATGCCTCCTCCTCTGCCTTTATCTCCCCCCTTGTCATCTTTCACGGGAAAAATGCTTTTCATGAAGGTGAAAAATAAACCCCCTAATTTTGGTCCTTTTCTCTCATTTTCTCCTAAACCAATTACCTTTAACATCTTTTGCCATAAAAAGCTCACTGCCACTTTAACACAACTTTCATACAGCCACATCAAGGGTTTCTTTAGAAGAAAACAAAATAAATTAACTCGATTCAGTCATTATCGCGTGTACCCATGAATCATCATAAATATAAACGTTCAATTCTTAGTTTTCTATAGTAATATATAAAGGAAAATTCTGAGTGAATTAAGGTTGGCTTAATTAATCGAGAACAAAAGCTTTTCTTATATACCTCGGTTCAAACCCTTCCTCCTCCCCTATAATAAAAAAAATTTGAAAATGAATCCTTTTTTATTTTCATTAAATAACTTTAACCATTTTGAAAATCTAATACTCAAATATATAGTGCTAAACCTTCCATCACCAAGTGCTTTAATACCCCAAAAGCATTATGTGATAGGGTTAATGCTAAACCTTCCATCACCAAGTACTTTAATACCCCAAAAGCATTATGTGATAGGGTTAGAGGACTACTCGAGGGGGTTCAAGCACTTTTCTATATGAAATCAAGTACTACTCAACAATAAGATTTATAAATTATTATTAAAAAAATGTTAAAATTCTCTTTGTTTTTATGCCAGAAATTTTAAAAATCTTTAAATATAATATATATATTTTTTGGCCTCTAATAAATTAATTTTTTAAATTTACCTAATCTCATTTGAGATGAGACTCGTGATGTAGAGATAATGGGGTAGGAGGATCCACCTGAGGTGGAATAACCGTGTAGGGTCCACCTCATGTGACAGACGTCGGTAAAATATTAGGAAATTAGAAATATTGGATTCTTAATTATACTTCTTGATGAAAATCACCTTAAATACAAAGAGTCTAGAAAGCTAAGGAAAATCTTCACTTTATTTATTTCCGTTTTATGAGAGATATAAAGTAATTGTTTTCCATATTTTTTATAAATTTTTTCCTAATACTTATTTTTCTTTCCTAAGATTCATAATACTTACTTCGAGAATAAGAATAGAGTGTCATTCAATAATCAATATATCTGGAAGAAATAATTTTCCTTCGCAAATCAATCATGCCCACATGATTGTGCTTAATTGGATCATGTCTTAATTAGGTACCACACTGATTATTTTAAAATCACATACTCCCCGGCTCTATTTTAAAACAAAGGCTTAAATTCTACCATTCACTCATTCAGTAGCCAATATTTGAAATAGTTAAAAAAGATATCTAAATTTTGTTTTCGTGTGGACTATTTCAATATTTTCATTCGTAGATCACATACGAAAAGAAGATTATTCTTCTGGGTTCTTATCTTGAAAGCTGATACTAATTAAGATTACATAGTTTATAAGGGTTTGGCGGTGCTACTCCTCCCATTATTTATTGATTTTAAGTTAAATGTCTAGATTTTTTCATAGTATCAAAATAAGCTATTTACGTGTTATGTCGAACAGTCATACGTACTCTTACGTCACTCAATATGAATTGTCTATATGTTAAGTTTGAGTAACGCTACACGTGCAGGAGTGTGTTGAAAAAAATATCTAACATTAAAAATGTGAAGCCTTGCATAATAACTTATAAATTTTGGGCTAATATTTATATTGTTAATTCATTTTAAGATGAATGCCTAAATTTCTTCAAATGTTATCGATATTACAAATTAATTGTTTTTCTCTTAATTTGTCCGAGTGTATAAGAGAAGTTTTTATTCTTGACTAACTAGACTAATCTCAATTCACATTTGAGAAAAATAATTGAGACGAATAGCATTTTCCAAAAAATAATAATGGTGGGTCCCAATTTTTTTGGTTACGATTATAGATCTTTTCAATGCCACAAATATTATCTTTTTCGCCACATTGGAGTGGCCCCTAGTAGATATGTGAGACCATTAATATGGAGTGAATATATGTTTATTGAAAATTCATGTTAAAAAAATTAATTTATTAATACCTGCTGGATACATATGCCGGCACATTGTATAATTGTACTTTTTTAAAATATATTTTTAATTAAGACATTTAAAAATATAAACAGCATATTTTTTTATTAAAAGAATTTAAACAGCATTGAAATTGCTCATTCTTTGTTTAAATTAAGCTAATATTAAATCTCCCTGGCCAAAAAAAAGAAGAAAAAAAAACCTAATATTAAATCCCTTCCGACATGACATGCCGCCTAAAATTATGCATAAAGGGCCTTGCTTGATGACCAACCCAAACGTCAGCAATGTAATTTTGTAAATGTACATGCATTATTTATTTTAACAATTTTGGCAAACACCTTGGCTACATAGCCTACATCAAGATGCATTCTTATATATTGTGTTCTTTTTTGTTGGATGAAATTCTTATTGTAATTTTACTAGGTTTCTTTATCTTTGATTATAACATTACATGGTTTTCCTTCCAAGATAAATAAAGAAAACATGTTGAAATTTTACGTACTTTCCGAAAATGATTTGGTGAAATGAATATAAACGTATTTGTGGGAGCACAAATTACCCACAGGTGAAAATGTCAATCTAATTATCCTTTCCATAAAATAAAAGAGAAAAGAAAAGGTATTCAAAATTGAGGGAATGTCGATACGATGTTCCAATAGCAAAATACTATACAATAAGTCTTTACACACATGACAATAACGATCAGGTTATCGTGTATTACTAACAGTTCGTTTGCAATTATATATTATTTTTTCTTGTTAGTGAATACATGTCACATTTTTTATCATATCTACTAATATTCTCAGTGTTGTTCCATCCTTTTGTAATTCAAATTTTGATTATTTGAGACGTTAGTGTAGTATTTTTCACGTGATCTCATTGTGTCAGAATATTCTAAACCAATGATTTAATATGTATATATTTATTTAGCAATTTGTCTTATTTATGAAATACGTGTTTTTTCAGGCTCTAAATTAACGGCTTGTTTACGCTTTCATAATATTTTTTTAAAAAATAAGTACAATACAATGGGCTTGTATTTTCCTCTTTTGATGGAAGGCTACTATATATATTGTATTTAATTTAAAACCATTGAGAATAAATATATTTTTTTTTACTGGAATCCAATTCAGACAGCTTATTAAAATTCTGTTTACAAAATGTTTGTAATAGCATTAGAAATTTAGAATAATTATAACGTCAATCCATTTTCACTATTTACCTCTTCAGTTTCAACAATTAATCCTTGATCCCTTTGACAATTGATCGTCTATCTCAAGCCACGTGGAAGTCCCGCCACGTGGAGTTCAAAGAGGCCTATATCATATTTGATGAACAACTAATTGGCCTATGCGTAGCCAAGTGGGTGACCTTGAGCGTACGTAGAGACGCAAAGAAGATCCAAAGTAGCGTAAGCGCCAAACCTACCCATCCCTGTCTATTCATCTGACGGCTTTCGCTTCACCTCAGCCACCACGCCCCATCTCAGCCGTATATTACCCTCAGCCCTCGCCACATTAGTTTATGAGCCTTGTCCCCTAGTCTAAGCGTTGTTGTGTTGTTGAAGTCTAAGTTGCAGGTCGTTTAGGGCCTCCTCTGTGCTCTCTCTCTCTCTCTCTCTCTCTCTCTCTCTCTCTCTCTCTCTGCAAGTACTCTCCGCCTGAGAAATTTCCAGTACACAGTGGCCATTGGGTACCCAAAGCCCCATCTAAAGCACACCCATCACATTGTTTCAGACAGCCATTTATGCACATTCAGCTAATTTGACAATGGTAATGTGAAATGCTCTCTCTTTCTCTGTCTAGAAATGTGTACCCATTTCAGTCCCTCTGCTTTCTCACGCTCACTGCTCACATCCACTTTTGGGTATTTAATAAATTAATTTAACAGGACACAACAATGTCAATGTTGGTGCCTCCATGGCTAGAGCCATTGCTCACCACACCATTCTTCAATGTGTGCCGCACTCATGGAGACGCAGCCAGAAGCGAGTGCAACATGTTCTGCTTGGATTGCAGTGGAGATGCATTCTGCTTCTATTGCCGTTCCTCTAGACACAAAGATCACCAAGTGATTCAGGTGGGTCTCCATTTCATTCAATAACCTCTTCACCCAATTTGCTCAATCAATGGCTGCAAATGAGAATCACTTGGGTAATTTTATTTTTATTTTTATTTTGGGTTTTTTCTTAATTTTTTTTGGGGGGTTTTTTTAGATAAGGAGATCTTCCTACCATGATGTGGTGAGGGTTGCAGAGATACAGAAAGTGTTAGACATAAGTGGAGTTCAGACTTATGTAATTAACAGTGCCAGAGTTCTGTTCTTGAATGAGAGGCCTCAGCCTAAGGCTGGGAACAAAGGAGTTGCTCACATTTGTGAAATCTGTGGCAGAAGCCTGTTGGACCCATTTCGATTCTGCTCACTGGGTTGTAAGGTTAGCATTTATTCTCTTATTTTCCTTTCTTCTTCAATGTGCAATCAACCCCTAATTGCTTCACATTGTGCTCATCATTCACATCACGCACAAGGGTCATACGCAATTTCCCATCACTCATACATCATCACCCACATTTCATCAAATACCCATCACCATCACCATCACCAGCATTTTTTACCCACCATTGACAATGATCATTGTTTTGAGTCAAGGCACCACCACCACATGTATTATTACATCCATTGTAGATCCATAAGCATAATTATCTTGATTGTGGTAATTAAATTGGGTTTTAACTAATTTCCCAATTTCATTTTTCTTTTTTTGAATGCTAAAGCTTGTGGGAATAAAGAGAAATGGGGATGCAAACTTTACCTTAGAGGCAAAGAATGAGGAGACAATTGGAAGAAGAGAAGGGATATCATCAAGAAGAGTGGCAATTAGAGAGGAAGAAGAGTTGCGTGAAGGCTCACAACAAGACATATACCCGCCCACGCCTCCTCCACCTCCTTCTGCAACAAGAAGAAGAAAGGGCATTCCTCATAGGGCACCCTTTGGGTCCTAATTGGTAATTTAACCCCCTTTCATTTTCATCAAATAGAAAAAATAAATTGCCCTTCAAACACATTTTTTTTGAACCCTTTTTTTTTTTAGTGTCTTTGTTCAAGAAAGTGAAGGGTAAAAGTCTTTGAAAGTGGGGGATCAAAAAAGAAAAAAAAAAAAAAAAGGGTATATTGGTATTGGGGTATAGAAGAAAGTTTGTTCCTTTTGGGTTTAGGGTCCCAAACCCAAACAACAAATTCTCCCATTGTGAAGATGCAATAATGCATAATTGTTATTGATAGTTGCAAGGTGTACATGTCAATTAAGAAATTAAAAGCAAGTCTTTGTGGAATCCGATTTATAGTTTTTGTGGGCCCAGCCACCACATGGGCCGTTCACATAAAGAAACAACAGCTTTTTATTTGTTTAATACAAGTAATGGGGCTAATCAACTTTCTATCATACCTTACCAAGTTTGGGGAGCTCCGTGAATTGGACATTTTATTTTTATTTATTTTATGTTTTTGCCATTAACATCAATCCTATGTGACAAGACAACTCCCAGGGGTGATACACTCATAGAAAGGTTATCATGATATATTCTTTTGTTTGATAAAAAAAATTCAAACTTAAAATCTCATCTATCAATGCAGAAAAATTAGATTAAATGCTAGTTGGTGATTAGCATGAATACTAGATAGAGATTTTGGATCAAAACTCTTAGAGAGGTAAGAAATGTTAAAATTTACTTGAAACGTGTAGTTTGTGAATAATTTTTTGTCTGGTTTGTAACAAATTGTGGAAAACCAACAAAAAAACTTCTGAAACGAACTTCTGATGATCTAGCAGTCAAAGGACGAGTTGAAACTGATCAACCAAAGCGTCTTAAATTCAAATCTTAAAATATTCGAATACATTCGTATATTTACCTTAAAACTTTACAAGAATTGGATGGAAAAGATTTTTCTCATTTTTGCAATGCATAATTGTATCGGTGAAAAAAATAAATAGAAAAGATGGATAATATTCCTTGTATTTTAAATTTTATAAGAATGAAAAAGTCAAGTGGGTCAAAAAGATTTTTTCTGCTTAAACAAAAAAAGGAAAACCATGTGACATGAGAAAGTTTCAAAATTGAATTTATTGTGAAGAGGTTTGAAGAGAGGGACCAAAGGCACCGTCTATGGTTTTGTAAACTAGCAGGGAAGTGCAACATGTAGGTAGAGTGAATGGGGATTGATGGACACTTGGGGTCCCTCTTCGACAAATTAACTAAGATGGTAGGTACCGTATTTTATTACTATTTATGATATCATTAGTGTGACAATTGACCTAAGTTTCAAAATAAAGTGCGACATTGACCTTAATTTTTTAAAAAAAGTGTGACCTTTGGCCCAAAAAAAAAAAAATGTATGATCATTGACCGCTGACCTTTGTCTAGGGATCCATGATGAAGCTCGACCACTGACAAATTTTTGTATTGTTTTTCCGAAATTGTAAAATAGTTTTAATTCTATTTTCAGTTGTCTAGATCGTTTTGGTTGGGTAGTACGGTAGTATTAAATGCTACGAATTTTAGGTACAGTGAATACTACTGACAAAAAATGATGAGTGCAGATGTCAAAGACAGTGTGATTGTTTGTCATACAATTTATTGGCTCAAAAAGTCAAATCGATTTACTAATCTCGCCAATTACGTAGGACTCGGTTTTTGGCTTCATTTCTTTCTCTTGTTCACATTGTTCGAATCAGACCGCTTCGCATAAAACTTTCCGAGAAAACCCAACTCTGCCAAATACTTGAAATTGAAGTGAACCTCTCTGTGATTCTTGCTTCTTCATTGTTAGATGCTCTCTCTCTCTCTCTCTCTCTCTCTCTCTCCATCAGCTGGACCACGAAAGCCCACTTTCGAGGAAGCCATGCTCAGGTTAATTGAACTCAGGTCCATGACAAATGGTCTTGGACTAGGCTTTTTCTGGCCATTCGAATACTAAACATTACTAAGTAATAAAATGCAAAATAAAAACTTCATTAAAATATCTCTTAAAATAAATTTCGTCCTTAAAGTTAAAAATTCCATTTTGCTCTTGAACTTTTTAAATGACTTCCACAAGTTAAGTTCTGTCAATTTGATTAATTCATTAGTTCAGTTTTTATCTTAACTTTAATTAATTTATTAAATCTCCATCAAATTTTGTAAATTTATACTATTTTTAAAGTTATGCATTTCATCTTTACAACCATATAAAGATCACTGCAAACGAAACTCTAAACACCAGATAATGAATGGAATTTATGACAATTGCTTTATAAGAATCATTTGTCAAGTTTGTGAGAAAAAATAAGAAGATTTAAAGCAAAGTAAAAATTTTTTTATTTAAGGGGTATTTTCACAAATAAATCTATATTAAATCAGATATATGTTTATGCTAGTCAAAATTTGAAACTAGAATGTTAACTTGAGTTTAAGCAACGTTTTATTATCATCTTTCTATCAATCACAAATTCACAATGTCTTTTTAATTAATATAATTTGTATGGAGTAATGTGTCGGAGACTTGGAGTTGAGAAATGATGAATAAAGTTATCTAGCTTATTTTTTCACAAAAGAAATCATTATTAAATAAAAAAATGAATACTCCTAGTCCTAATAAACCACCTACGATATTTTATCGACACAATAAGAGTTCGACTCTGGTTTTAATATAGAAAATAATAAAAAAACGTAAGCAACCCTAACAAGGAAGAACTCCATGGCCGTTGGCCGAGGTGGTACTGCGCAGTTGTGAAAGAGATCTTATCAAAACCGAAGACATCCGATCGAACTGCCGCATCGATCGCGCCTTGAACGACCCGCAGTCCATAACAACCGCTTTCGAAGAATCAGAGGGAGAAGAAGATGACGACAACGATGAAGATGGTGAAGATGAAGAGGGCTTGTCAATCTCATCGCGCTCTGTCTGTATGCTAATAAGCACATGGGATGCATGGGATTGATCCAACGACAACGACCTCTCCAACGACGTCGTTTCAAAACTCTGCTGCTTATTATTATTATTATTGTCATTCCCTTCTACGGGCAACAACACCAATGACACACAATGCCTGAGCAAACCATGATCCCGTTTTGGTAATTGGACCGCCATTGAAGTACTATTGCTAAGTACACCCACACCCCCTTGATCTGGGTCACCATGAGGGTGTGGTGAGCAATTAACACTGGCTTCTTCTCTGTCTCCCTCTCTAACTTGATCATCATCATGATCATGATGACCATGATGACCATGATGACCATGACCATCTTCTACAAGCAATGATGTGACAGAGCTATTGGGTACAGCTATGGCTGATCTACAAACTGGGCAATTTGTGTGTGCCAAGAACCATTTGTCTATGCAAGAGTTGTGAAACACATGCTTGCAATTGGGCAAGAGTCTCACCATGTCACCCTCCTCCAGCTCACCCAAGCAAATCACGCACTCGCTTCGATCAACAGGAAACAGTTCGCCATTTTTGGTCGAGTAAGAGAGGATTGGGATTGCTCTGAGAACTTTGTGATCGACCCCAAAAGCGTTTTGGCCGATTGGTTGCAATGAGAGGTTCGCAGCAGCGGCAGCTTCTTGAAATTGTCTTTGTCTCTGTCTCCTCCTGCTGAGGAAGAACCGTACCACTATGAAATGGTATGCGAGGATTGCCAGAGTGGTGCAGACCACGCCGGCCATGGAGATCAAAAGGGGTGTGAAGTAAGACCCTGAAGAACCTTCGACTGGGGACCCAACGCTCTCCATGGCTCATTTCCTTTTGGGGTGTGTTTTGTGTTTGCTAAGAGTTTGAGACTTTGCTTGTGAATTGGGGTTTGGGTTTGGAGGTTGATTTACAAAGATTGATGATCAGAGACAGACAGGTCTGTAAGAGCCTCTGCTTGTGAATTGGGTCATGCATGAATATATAACCGTGGGAGCATATTGTTCCATTGAAATTGGGGTTGATCCAATGATCCGTTGAGAGCTTCAAGTGGGTTACACGTAAGAGGAATTTGGTGTGGACAGTGACCACGGTCAAGTTTTTGCGGTACAGCTTTGGACAGGTGTTGGTGTGACAGAGAGTAGTGAAATCCAAATCATTTGGATGGCTATGAAATAATATTTTGTGATAGAGACTACAAAGATTTGGTCTTTTGGAGAAATCTAAGCAAATGAGTTTGGGACAGGTGGGTTGCTTTAGGGGACAGAGAGGTCACAGATATACATTGTAGGTACGTATAGACTATATAGATTATCCAAGGTACCAATAAATTTGACTAATTGGTGCCATGGGACCTCCCGCCATGTGTGGCTTTCTGTGGTCACTTGGGTGGTGGATGCTGACTATTTTCCCACAGACAGACGCAGTAGAGATTTGTTTGGGTATGATTTTGGTGCCTCTCTCTCATTAATTTATTAGATTGTTGGTTTTTTTATTGTAGCCGCTCCATGTTTTGTGGGGCAAGGACTAAGGACTAGGGACTAGGCTTATTTAAAATCCATGTCAAGCGGCCTGGTCTTCATGCTTTCTATTTGATCGAACTTCGTTCCGCAACTCACGAAAATTAGAAAGAAGTTTCATGTGTTCAACAGAGAATATTCCATAGAAACATAAATGGGCCAAAGGGGTTGGCATAAATTTTACTGTAGACTCAAGCGCGGCCCAAATTTCAGGTCTTGAAGGCAGTGGGGGATGACAAGTCTACGCGGGGAAATTCTCATAATGGTGCCTTTACTGTGAAGTCAGTTTGTGAGATGACAATAGGCTTTTGCTTCTACTTGTTGGAGCGTATGGACATGGAGAAACAATGGCTTGGGGGCTCTGCTGCTTTTCCAGGTAGGGGCATGTAATTATATATGACCTAGAAGGAGGAAGAATCTCACCCCCCTCCAAATGTAGGAGCTGGTTCATGTTCATGTTTTTGCTTCTACTTGTTCATCATGTTCATGTTTACAGGGACATGAATGGTGACAGATAAGGTGTCACTTTGTTTGAATCACCCCATCCTTGGGTTTGTCTTTGGGTCACTAGCTAGGTCCCATTTTACTTCGAAATTGAATCTTCAACATATTCTGTTTTTTTCTTTTGTGAGTGATAATATTGTGTTTGGGTTTAAAGTAGGTCGTGTTGAGGTTTGATATAAGTTTAAATTCTTAAAACCCAATATTCTTTTGAGTGATTTCAAAGATTAGAAAATTTGGATAAGCACACAAAGATTAGTAGAGGATTAAAATCCTTTTGAATGCTGTCAAGCCTTACAAGTAATGGATCATAAGTATTTTTCATCTTTATTAAATTAAAGTCCACCAATCATGTTAATAGTAACCACCAAAATTCGAAAGTTTAGGCGTTTTCTTTTTAGAAAATATTGGTAATATTTTTTTCTTTTAAATTTCTGACATGTACACATGAACAACTCCATGCCAATTCATCCTGCCAGTAATACTCTAACTTATAAATTTATAATAATGAAGGAGGTTGGTGTAAATTAGGAAAATATTGAGAATTTTATTATAATCTCCCTAATCAACGAAAGTTGTGTAATTTACGATGAAAATTTAGTCAAACGTTTGATTAAGAAGATAGAAATTAATATAGAATATATTAGAGTAGTAGACACATGGTGGATCATTTATTAGCAATTAGCTCGTGATCCAAGTTAGAAAAGTCAGAGCATATGATTCTGACCTTGTGGGGCTTCACTTGAAGGAATCTTTTTTATTCACTCAAAATAAACCAAAATAACAGGCTATTGGCTACCAGTCATCGTCTATCTCAAGCAGATACCACAGATCAGATTCCGTGCTCATCAGTCCCAGTGAATCATGGTGTTCAAATGTCTCAGCTTCAATCTCCATCTCCATCCCCACAACACCTTCCCCTCTGCAATAACAGTTAATCCAAGACCTGCTACCACTCCTTTGTTGTCAACTCCCATAAATACCAAATTCAACATAATTCATGGCAAATCCCACCATCGTCTTTCCCTTAGAAGCCCCATTTTCACCACCATGGCATCAACCCAATACACTCCTGACCCCGAATTCGATGAATTCGATCCCGATCCCACGCTTACTAACGACGATCTCAAGCCCACAACTCCGGCCCAACGGACTTTTTCCCGGTGGGAATTGGCTAGTCTTTGGGTTGGCCTTGTTGTGGGTGTGCCAACTTACTACCTGGCTGGTAGTCTTGTTGACCTTGGCATGGCTTGGTGGCAAGGAATTGCCACAGTTGTAGCTGCCAACATAATACTACTAGTCCCTCTAGTCCTTACTGGCCATCCAGGAACACGCTATGGCATCTCATTCCCAGTTTTGGCTCGCTCCTCATTTGGTATTCATGGTGCTCATATTCCCACTCTTCTTAGAGCCTTGGTTGGCTGTGGTTGGTATGGAATTGAGACTTGGATTGGTGGGGAGGCAATTTTTCTTCTATTACCAAATTCCATCAAACAATCCTCTCTGTCCCAATTCCTACCTTGGCTAGGCACATCCCCACTAGAATTTGCTTGTTTTATTGTGTTTTGGGTTGTCCAATTGGCCGTTGTTTGGAAAGGAATGGATGGAATCAGAAAGCTTGAGAAGTACTCAGCTCCAATCCTCATTGTCCTCACTTCCTGCCTTCTTACTTGGGCATATGTCAAAGCTGGTGGCTTTAGCCACATGCTTTCTTTGTCCTCCAGGCTCACCTCCAAACAATTTTGGTCCCTCTTTTTTCCTTCTCTCACCGCAAACATAAGCTTTTGGGCCACTCTTGCTCTTAACATACCAGATTTCACCAGATATGCCAAGAGCCAGACTGATCAAGTTATCGGTCAATCGGGGCTTCCAATTTTCATGGGGGCATTCACATTTGTTGGCCTAGCAGTAACCTGCTCGACTGAAGTCATTTTTGGGCATGTCATTTCCAATCCAATCCAACTTCTTGGCCAAATTGGAGGAGTCTCAACAGTAGTCCTAGCCATTTTTGGTGTTAGCCTTGCCACACTTACAACCAATATTGCGGCCAATGTTGTGGCCCCTGCAAATGCTCTTGTCAATCTTAGTCCTTCAAAGTTCACCTTCAGAAGTGGAGCCCTTCTCACAGCGTTGCTTGGAATTGCATTTCAACCCTGGAGGCTTCTTAGATCAAGTGAGAGCTTTGTTTACACATGGCTAGTTGGATATTCTGCTCTGTTGGGTCCAATTGGAGGCATAATTCTAACAGATTATTATCTTATCCACCACACAAACTTGAACATAAAGGACTTGTACTCCATAAGTCCTTATGGGGATTACTACTATTCAAGAGGATACAATTTGGCAGCAATGGCAGCTCTCGTCTTGGGGATTTTGCCGGTGGTTCCAGGTTTCTTGCAAAAAATTGGGGTTCTTACTTCGGTATCAGACATATATGTGATCCTCTACAACAATGCCTGGTTTGTCAGTTTTTTCTCCGCAGGTTTTCTCTATTGGCTTCTGTCACATTTGACAGCAAAACAGAAGCACTCTCTACCTAAACAAGACCCCCTCCTGCCTCCTGCAAACTAGCTAGGGTCTTTCAGTTTCCATTTTCATTCAACACAAATAAATTTGCATACAGTTTGTAAATAAGAAAACTTTTTCTTGACATGTAATCTGAAATTTCTGTATATTGAATGGAATCAGAATTCAAAGTTGTCAACCTGTCATTGCAAAATGTGTAATATCTCAGCAGCCAAAGCGATTTACTTGTGATAAAATTACATGATACTTCAAATAATAGTTTCAACATATTGCATCTACAAGTCTTCAATCATTGTGAATGATGCAAATTATTGGTATGGTACCTTTTCAATTATCCAAAAATTATGGGACCAGCTGTGGCAGATGCTTGATGCTTGCTTGCTTGCTCATGTGTATGTTACAGTTACAGCTGGTGTGCTGCGAATTAAATATACATATATGGGGATCTATTTCATTATTAATTTCCGGGGTTTCTGTTTCTGGGTCATGGGACATTGAATAATGGCATTAAGTAAAAACCAAAATAATGGCATTAAGCAAAATGAACATGAAAATGACAAAATCACATCCCATGAAAGCATCTGAAGCATTCCATCCCTGTCCTAATTCCCAATATCAAATAAAAATTGCATCACACAAAAAATAACAAAGATAATAATAAATCACCCTAAACGAGGATACATCCAATCCAAGGATAATGATAAAAAGTTGTCTCTTTTTTTCTTCTTTTTATTTTGGATCAGTAACCAAGTTTGGATTAAATTGAGAAACTCCTAGCTAACTACACACTTCAAACATGAGGAATTTGATTCACCACATAAGAGTAAATGTTACCTCTGTTTTATTAGAGTATAACACAATGCATTTAAAGGATGCTTGAAAGAATGGTTGTTTCCTCTTTTGGTTGAGTCACACTTTAGTTGTGGTGTGATTGCCAAATCTTACGTTGTTTTATCAGAATATGACTTTGGGATGCTAAAAAAAATGGTTGCTTTCCTCTTTTAGGTTGTGTCACACTCATAGTTGTGATGTGATTGCCTCTTCTTCCGTTGAGGAGAATCACCCTTATTTTAGTATCATCAAGATTTTTTAAGCGTTGTTGATCTTAAATCTTAATTCATGTGACAATTTTTTATTTAGAATCTGATATATCATCAAAATTGAAATAATAGTTGATGCCTAGGTTGCAGAGCATGTGTTTCGGGAAAAGAACACGGTTTGGCTGTAGTTGGGCTTAATGTGGGTTTGGGCTGCACGGTATTGGATTTGCCGCTCTTCTTCGTGATCCAGATTTTGTATGAAGATCAGTGCAGGGTTCTACGTCCAACCTTAGACTTGTTTTTGGTGTTTGGGCTTCAGCCCACCAGTATACACAAAAGATCAAAAAGAAAATTGATTTGGGTGATTGGCTCATCCAACCAATTTATGAACAATCTATATATATAAAAGACATTTCTCAAGTCGAGGAATCTAAGCTAGGTTGTATATATTAGGGCTTAAACTATGAAAAATCATGTTTCTATTAATTCTTAAGTTGATTGAAGAATGATCACTTGGGGTTTAAAGATTCTCAAAGAATTAGATTTTGTATAATATGTTTGTCATACATACATATGTTTAATTATTGAAACTTTCAAATCGATGAAGGATCAATCTCAAATAATAGCATGAAAATATAATGGGAAATTAGAAAAAACAACGAGTCCCATCGATTTTTTGTTTTCCAAGCAAAGCTTAAGGATCTGAACCAAGTACTATATACATGATTGCGATACATAAATACATCCATGAAGAGACTCAAAACCTTCATTATGATTTATGAAACATTGATTCATACGTGCGTACGTAGCTTTCTAACAACCGAAGTCGATCTGCCATGGTTTGGACAAATATTATAGGATAAAAGAATATGAAGTCCATATTAAAAGTCAAGGGACAATTAAGAAATAAATGAATTAATGGAAAACAAAAAAACAGTGCGTGAGTGATCAGCTAGGTGGGCGTGGACCTTACATTATAGGGCATAAAATATAAAGGCATTTACATGGTAAGAGAGAGTAACAGATCGAGAGGCATAGAATATTGAGGAGCTGACGTGGATCCAAGCCATGCAACGAATGAGTAGCAAATGACAAAAAAAGAATTCAACTTAATTTGCTGGGGGTGATGTTGTGGGGGGATGGAGCACAAAACCACAAGTAGGCCGCGAACCAGCCAGCTTGGCCTTACCCCTAACCACACACAAGGGTCGTCCTTTTTTAATTTGCATGGGATTGACATCTCTCTGAGAGAGAGAGAGAGAGAGAGAGTCCTACCGTCCTAGGTCACACATGCTTCACAGTGATAATTTATGGACATGAAGGGGCATTGAGGGAGTTGGATAGGAAACAAAGACCCTAAGTTTGGACCATTAATTGAGAACAACTTAAATAATAATAGTATCTTATTCCCCTAAACAAGTATAATATATTAGTAATTTTTTTAGTACTTAATTAAATATCTATTTGAGTATCATTTTTTTAATAGATATGGCCCCACATAATGTGAGCTCCATATTCGGTTTTACATTGATATTGTTTACGGCTTAACCATACTATAGCTAGATAGTCAAGTAAAACACTGTACAAATGTAGTTTAATTTATTTATTAAATATATACACACATATATCTATAAAGTTAGCCAGCTAGTTTATATTTTAATCTTAAACATAAACCTGGTTTTTGTCAGGGTTCACCTAATCTTACAACTAATAAATCCAACAAAGAAATGGTTTTATGCTAATTACAAAGAAAGCACGACCAATATCTGCCTCTCCTAGCGATGG
Organism: Purshia tridentata; assembly: GCA_003254885.1. Taxonomy (NCBI): domain Eukaryota; kingdom Viridiplantae; phylum Streptophyta; class Magnoliopsida; order Rosales; family Rosaceae; genus Purshia; species Purshia tridentata. The sequence continues at coordinate 24,999 of QANT01008853.1, forward strand.
CCAGCCGGGGTATATAAGATGGAATAAGTTAGTTGGGTTGGGTTATATAGTACTAAGTGTACCCTATAGCTAGAGAAACTTTAAAATATAATAATTAAGCATGCATATATACATGCACACGCACGTTTAGAAAACATTATCATAATCAAATAATTACAACCATTTAATTAAGTACAAGAACTTTGAGCTTAACAGCTGTATGCCTGTATATATGCATGGATAAGCTTGGTACTAACTTACTAAAGAGTGTCATATATATACATCCCTCATTAGAAGGTGGCCCCATATATATATATATATAACATATATATATTAATTATGACATGCATGGTTTTCTATTTTTTTATTGTTAATTATCTTTCTATGGGTGCGTGGAGGAAGTTGTTTAGCATTACACGCTTGCATTGTGGGGGAGATCGAAGATTAATTGGTGCCCTAAGTAGGCCAAAAAAAAAATAGGCCTTCTATTCTAGCTTAATTATTGATTAATTGGTTATACAGCTTGTAAGTACCATTTGCTGCGAGCCTGCCACATGGCACCCTTGCCACATTCTCACATGACCTGCATCACGATTTAGATAGATTATGGACGTCACAATTCACCAAGCATGATGGATCACTGACTCAGCGAGTTAACCCACCAAAATGTCAACATATATGATCGATTATGAGTCTATGACTGGCTGCTAGGTCTAGCTACATGCAAGGCTATAAAGCTATATTTTTTATTAAGTTGATCAATATATATAGTCTATGTTTGTGCAGGGGGGAAGAATATTTCAGAGACATCATTGGGGCTGAGTTTTTTTAATCCATTTTCGAAGTGCCAATATAACTACAAATGTGTCCTGGATTTTATTTTATTTTATTCTATTTTGTGTTTGTGAAGAGTATTTTTTACCAAAAGTAACTTATTACATTTTGAAATATAAAAATACAGGAAAGGTGATCATGCTGCATAATTAAGCATGAAAAATGTAAATTATTAATTTGCAAGATTTTAATTGCATGCTTACATTTATGTATACTCAAAATTTTCCTACATAACACTCACACTTCTCTTTCACACTTTTCATGGTTATAAGAAAAAAAAATTATATACAAAATTAAAAAAGAATATCCTCTTTTAAAGGATTTCCTTGTGGAACCAATCTACAAAGTGGTATACATCAAATGATAACGGTCCATTTTATATCTCTCATAGTCAGATAAGAATACAATTTTATTTTAGCTTTATAGTAATTTTGTTTGCGTAATATATATGTATTAAAAAGAAGAGAAAATAAATACATTGGTTGGTCGGAAATAAATATGTATTATATAGTCACAATCCCAAAGTCATGCACGAGACAGATAGTGCTAGACAATAATAACAACTTTTATGTGGACTACCCAACGAAAATAGTGACAGAAATAAAGAGAGAGAAAACGAAGTTGAGAAAAGCTTGCAAGTTGCAAAAATCCAAATTGCAAGTGATTTACAGCCAGTGCTTGTAAAGAAATCGTCGTCTTCCCTTTGGATTGTTAGAAAAATGGCTTCCCATATATTCACCTGCTTTCTTGCTCTTATCACTGTCGACAACTATATCTATCCTAAAGAAATTTGTAATTTGTAATTTGTAAATATAATTTAAAAATTACATAGCTGCCATATCCAGTTATCGCATATGAAATCGATCATTATCGATAATAATTACATATGCAATAATTACCCGACATGGCTACTTATGCAATAAACACATATCGCATATGTCATGATGTTACATTGGTTATATTTATAGGCCATATATATCTCTAATAGAGTTAACAATTAATGCTACTCCATCTATGTAGTGGTTAGTGAGGTTAATTGACCCAATTGGATAATTTTCCAATTAATAATTCTCATAGCTTTCTTCATTTATCTCATTAATTTGGGATTTTGGCTCCCATTTCGATTTATTTTTTTATTAAACGGTAAGACAGAAGTTGTTTGATAAAATTCCTTAAATAGACTTGTTAATCACGGCCTAGCTATACACAGCCAATTCTTAGGGTTCGAAGAATAAGTTTCTTAGTACGTACGTACGTACTCTCGAGTAAAACAGATCACATACATAAAAATGGATCACCATAAACAATGGCACCATCAGACTGATCGTCCCAAGTATATATCTAAGGGAGCACACAAGAAATTTTCCAGCAAGTACAGCTCATGGAGATTGTGTTTACATTTATATTTAAGTGAGGCAGTCAAAAATGGCATGTTAAGTGAAGACTATATATGTACCTTTGAGTTTGACTACTTAATTTGAATGAGCTGCATGCCAAAAGTCAGCCATGGTATTCTACCATTTTAGAGAGAGAGAGAGAGAGAGAGGGATGACCAGTGGGGAAGGCTCTAAGAAAGAGAACAAAAAGCTACTAGGCACTATATTAAATTTTGCAACTACAACTACAACCCTCCATGGTCAGCTGACTGAATTAATTTTTGTCAACGGTTTTCAATTCCCTGTATATATGAATGGAAGGAATGAGTCGTCCTCCGATTCAAGAAAACCGAAACCGGTTTCTCTAAAACTTGCTACTGTTCAAGTCCTTGATTTTTTCCTATATATATCCAACTCCAAAACATCCAACTTGATCATTTATAATTTCTTGCTTCTTTATTCCCACTCCTCTCCTTGTTTATTATCATTCTATTTTGGGAAAAAGTTAGCTATAAGGTACGTGTGTACGCTACTTATATTTTCTCTCTTGCTTCCTTATATACAAACACATATCAAAAATTCATGCACACATATATAACAACCATTCTCTCTTACAGTTTTTCTTTCAGATTAGATAACTTTTATGATTGTATATATACACTCGTTATATGCAACAATTTGAGCATAATTTTTTGTGCTGATTGCAGCTTCTCCATCTTTACTTGTGGATTATTCCATGTCTCCAGCAATGGCAGTATTGAGTACAAGTACTGAGAATGGGGATAGTGAGTACCAGAATGGAGTAAAGCGCTTGTATGAGAGTGGAATAAGTAGAGTTCCAAACAAGTACATATTGCCCATTTTGGAGCGACCCAATACAAAACCAAACCAGGAACCAAATGTTCCCAACCATAATCTCAAGCTTCCCATCATTGACTTCAAGGAATTGCAGGGTCCAAACAGGCTCCAAGTCCTCAAGTCCCTGGCCATTGCTTGTGAACAATATGGCTTCTTTCAGGTAATGGGTCTTACTATCACTTTGAGTTTGGGAGTGAGGGAGATGATCAACATGGGGTCATTAATTAATTTTGTGGGTTAATATATAATTAATGCAGCTGGTGAACCATGGGATTCCAAGTGATGTTATAAGCAGTATGGTGGACGTGAGCACAAATTTCTTTGAGCTCCCATTCGAAGAGAGAGCCAAGTACATGTCCTCGGATATGCATGCCCCTGTCCGGTATGGGACTAGCTTTAACCAGACCAAGGATAAGGTCTTTTGTTGGAGGGACTTCTTGAAGCTAACCTGCCATCCCCTACAAGCTAACCTCCCTCACTGGCCTTCTTCACCCGTCGACATGAGGTTCGATCTCAGCCTCGAACCTACAAATTCTTTTCTATATACATATATAAGTCCCACTTGTATAGGTGAATTCAATGTGAATTACATAGAGATGTGGTGAATTATGGCAGAAATAGTATTTTAATTTAACCTCTTTTCTATATATGATCACTATGTGTAGGTATGTGTGCCTAAAATATTGTTTAGATAATATTATAAAGCCCTAGAATTAGGGGCTGTCCATGGCTCGTGAGACCACTAGCTCTTTTCCCTCTACTTGAGCAACTAGTTTAATTAATTAATTACTTCTTAATTAGCCAATAATTTAAAATTTTAAAATGATAAATTTGCTATATTGAGACTAAATAATTGGTTGTTACACGTACACCATGTAGGAGTTTGGCGGCTACATACGCAAAAGAAACCAAACACTTGTTCCTGATGCTAATGGATGCCATCTTAGAGAGCTTAAGAGTTGTGGGACCCACGACGAAGAAGAGGACAAGAGAAGAAGAAGAGGATGATGAGATTTTGTTAAAAGAATTCGAAGATGGAAGCCAGCTAATGGTTGCCAATTGCTACCCGCCATGTCCCGAACCTGATCTAACCCTAGGGATGCCTCCTCACTCTGACTATGGTTTCCTCACACTCCTCCTCCAAGATGAAGTTGAAGGTCTTCAAATTCAATCCCAAGACAAATGGGTCACCGTTCAACCAATCCCCAACTCTTTTGTGATCAACGTTGGGGATCACCTTGAGGTAGTCAATTTATTAATCAATTAGCTCAATGGCTTAAAACTTTTTACCATATTGATGACTTTGTTGAGCATATCTCTTCCCATTATGAGAATGATGTCATATATATGAATCATATTTGTTGACCAAATCTTGCATGTCTTTAAAAGAAACACAAAAATTGAGAACAATCGTTATACTATGTTATTATGTTAACATGGTAAGTCTAAATTGATCGAATCATGTCGATGTTATGATTCATCGATATGACTTTCTCACTCAAAATTTTCTCTTTTTGATATGTGAAACACATTCATACAAATGAGTTTTATTCCTCTTATAAAAGTTGAATTGGCATGAAACCCATAGTGTGCAAATGAGTTAGAAAATATAATACATATAGTATTACTCGAAATCTAATCACCATATCCTTTTTGACTTGTTGTTAATATAGATATTTAGCAATGGAAGATACAAGAGTGTCCTACACAGAGTCCTTGTGAATTCCACAAAAATTAGAACTTCGGTGGCCTCTTTGCATAGCCTTCCTTTCATGCGTTCGGTTGGGCCGTGGCCAAAACTCATCGATGAATCAAATCCAAGGCGTTACAAGGACACCGACTTTGCCAGCTTTCTAGAGTATATTTCGTCTCGTGAGCCCAAGAGGAAGAATTTCCTTGAGTCCAGGAAATTAACTTAATTCAAAGCACATGCATTATGGGGCCAACAAGGCAACAACTGCACGTTGACTTTTTTTTGTTTTTTGTTTCAATTATGTAGCAATCATTAATTGGTTGGAATTTTTTTTTTTTTTTTAAATGGGGGCAAAGGGTGATAATCAAACCCAAATCACCACCCCAACGCCTAGCTTATAAATTATATTGAAGGAGATCATATATAGGTGAAATTAAAGCAATCAAAGTTTGGAAGTAATTAATTTTAATTACTGGATTTCACAAATTGGGCAAATGTCCTTTTGTTGGTTTATCAACAACGTATATTTTAATTGTGGAACGTTGAGGATGTTGCAAATTTATGTTGACTATAATAACGATAATGATTATGGAAATATATGAATGTATGTAATAATTGGTTCACATGCATGGACATTGCAAATTATTATCTCATCAAGTTACAAACTTACACTAATTAACAATTTAGGAGTTCTTAATTATAAGAGACTTGTAACTTTCAATAAAAAACATTTAGCTCCCACTTAAAGATAGTGTTTGACTCTCGATCATCCTCTATATATTTCTAAACTTTAAACTCTCCTTATGCCAAAAATGAATCTCACTTCTGAATAAATTAAACTGAATTAGGCATGTTTGGGTATTTTCCTGACATATATGGCTGTGATCGAGCTCAGTAGCTCACACTGATCGCTATCATATATCCATATGGCACAAAGTCAAGTTATACGTATGTTGGCCAATAATGCTAGAGTGACCAGACTATAATCTCAATTTGTAATTATCAATTGATCATCGTCCACATGTCATCGTGCTGGCTGGTGGTGGTGGTGATGGTGTTGCTGTTGGGTTGGTTGGTGGTGCTGATGATTTTAGGGTTGGGTGTGTTTGTTGGGTATAGTAAATAGAATTGTAGAGAGTGATATTGGGTTTAGTTGTTGCGTTTTCACAAGGGTAGTTTAGGAAAAAATGTTAAGTGTACTAATAAGTTTTTAAAAAATTTAAAAAGAAGGTGGGTGTAAAGAGTGTGTTGGGGCTACTGATAAAAAAATTGGGTCGGAACAATGGCACCCATTCAATTTTCTTGTACGACAATTGTTGATACAATATATATATATATAGAGAAAAAAATAATTTTGATTCTTGTGTTTTATCTTAAAAATAAATTTGGTCTATGTGGTTTAAAAACTCCGCATTTGGTCATTGTGATTTATATTATTTGTAATTTAAAAATGTTTTATAACCAAGATAAAATTTTTTCTCAAACTAAAACTAATAACTCGGGAGCTTTACTAATATATGAGTTCGTTAAAATTGTCTTCATATTGTAGAAAATATAAAATACTAGGAAAATGTACGTTAAGTTAATTTTGAAATCACATTGATTAAATATATTTTTGGGATAAAACCCAATGACTGAAAATATATATTTTTTCTTTTAGCTGATGCGTTGACACTGTATTTTGAATGAATTTTATTTGGTCAGATCACATCCGAAGGATTTTTTAAGCGTTGGGCAACAACTGAACATAAATTATAGCATAAATGCAATGCAAAACGAAAGTCTACTCATGCTAATTAATAATTAAATCACATTTATCATCGAAGTGGTTGGGACCTGGGAGTATAAATAGACAACATGATAAGTCACTTCAGTTAATTGCTTGGATTTTTATTTTATTTTTTTGGTCAGATGTTTGGACTTTTGTTTAAGACCAATTGGACTTGACTTTTTTTAAGAAGAGGTAAATTTATTTTATTTGTAAGGCTCAATATCCAAATGCATCCCCTATTGCAAGGTTTTAGTTCTTTTCTTTTTAATTTTATTGGAAGTTTTTAGTATTGAATGTTACTTTTATTTGATATATATTATGATGATTCATTATCTATGTTTGGATCATGATCATCACGACTAAATCTATGTTACTTAATTTTGTATTTTTATAAGACTATGTAATTTTTTTTTTAACAATATTATTCTTTATTTTTTTTCATAAATATTCTACCACTGAAATTAAAAGCTCTACATTTCAATTGTTTTTGGTCAAACCCTACATTTCATTTATGCTTTGTGATCAATCACTATATCGCATTTTAACAAGTTGCCCATCTTAGATTTCTAAAATACCTAATTAACAAATGGGAAAATGTTGGTGTTTTTGTAACATCACATGACATGTGAAAGTGGTGTTATCTAATCCACTTAAATTATAATACGTGTATAATTTTTAAGGGTATTGTTTAGGGCTTAGAGTTTTAAATATTAATTATTGTACACTTGTTATAATTTAAATAGATTAGTAATATTACGTCAGCATAACATGTGTCAGTAAGATGAAAAAATTTCTCGGTGATTAAGGATGTGAGGATGTGAAGTGTTGTCCCATATTAGAAAATATATTATAAGTCTTGTGTAATAGCTTATAAGGGTCTTGGACATACATCTTCTCCTATTGCAAATTGGTTTTGAGTTGAAAATTTCGATTTCCTTTATGGTATTAGGGTAAAATCACCCACGTGTATTTGGCAATTTGAAATATTATTCCACATTGAAAAATTATAGTCTTATATAAGTGCTTATAAGAGTTTTAGGTCTCTCTACATATTACCAATTATGATCAAGTTGTAGACTCTTCCATTGGTTGTGGGCTTTGAATTAAGTGATTTTAAATTAATTGTTCCAATTTCTTTCAAATTAAGAATATGCCTAGATTCTTAAAATGCTATCGACCTGCCAGCAAAGCAAATTGAAAATTTGATATTTTCTTTTATGGATTGGATGGGGAAATCATTAAGGCTAATGGCATTAAATAATTCGAAGAACAGGTGGGGTTGAATTTCCACTCATTCAACAAAAATTGGCCGGATTGAATTTTTAGCAAAATAAACTTAAAAATTCAAGCCGCCTGGGTCAAATTCTGTGGTTGAATTATGGTATAGATGGCTTGGACCCATGTCACTAGGAGTCTAGGCCGACATGATCTTGACTTGGAAAAATTGGTCTTAGTTTAGCTACATCATGGTGATAGTTGGCTACAAGCGATATGGAATGGCATGTAAGGCAACCACCCACCATAGGAAAAAATCTTCTATACAATGTCTCTCAAGTTTAATCTGTCACATGTCAATCATGTAATTCGTTTTATCATAAAAGATTTTATACATATACAATTAGTGAACATAATTTTTAACACGATTTAAACCCAACATAATATTAATAGGTTTAAATTGATTATTACTTGACATAGACTCTTCTATGAGGTGATTTATTTATAGAGATACTAAACTACAGATTACGTTCGTTTCAAACATGAATAACCTAATTTGATACGATAAATCTATTTAACTACTATTATATGAAAAAATGATTAATTTTGCTTTTCATTTCTTAATATGTATTGTATCAAGATCAAGTGGATTTTCTTTGTCTCTGGCTTTCTCAAGGTGCACTTTACACCACACATATGTCCTAAGATGCATCTTGGAATGCCTCAAGATCCACCCTACAATGCCTCAAGGCCCACTCAAATAGAGCCTCAAGGTTCATCATCTCAAGATTCACCTTGAGATGATGTGCAAAAGGAGTTTAGTTTCAAAATTTTAGCTCACAATATGTGTGTTAGCACGAACATAACATAATTACTAAAGAATTAATAATTAAATTGGTCAAAATGAAGTTAACTACAATTTAAAATTCACAAGGAATGACACAAAATAAACACGAGATGTAATTGGTTATCATGATCAATATTAAGATCAAAGCTCGAAAAAGGATGTGGAATAGAAAAACACATCTCAAATTATTCTTTTATCTCTTGTTTCAGGTGTAAGTAACTTAGGTGTGTCAACCTCTCACAAGACATAACCCATTTGTTTGGGTATATACCTAATTTGCAATGTTTTTTTATAGTCTAGTATCAACCTATCATATCATGGTCTTGGTCTATTGGACTTGAACTTGGGCTACGGGAGACAACTAAAAGGGAAGAGTGAGCTGGGCCAACCAAATGGACTTAGACTACGGGTTGAATCTTTCGGCCCAAATATTTCTTCCGCTCTTGGCCCATTTCAACTGAACTAACCAATTGAGTCGACCCGAAAACAAAGCTCATAAAAATATCACTCTTTTTTGTTGACGATGTGTTCGTTTGTCTCGCTCTAGTTTTGTTGAAGATGATGTCCTTATTTAGTTGCGGAGTTGGTAAAACTTGTGTACGGTATTATTACAGGACACAACGGTATTGTTACAGGACACAACCATGGCGCACTCTCTCTCCTTCTCCTCCTCTTTTTCTCTTCTCCCAACAACCCCTTCTTCTCTCAAACGCGCCACTCCATTTCACTCTCTTTCCGTCAAAGCCTCCATTGACAAGGATCCCACCTCAACCTCAAACTCTGACTCAAACTCCAAACCCATCACCACAAGCTCCAAACCCAGCTCGTGGGTCAGCCCGGACTGGCTCACTTCTCTGACCCGGTCCCTAACCGCGTCCAAAAACGACGACTCGGGAATTCCCATTGCCAGCGCGAAGCTCGAGGACGTCTCTGAGCTTCTTGGTGGTGCTCTGTTTCTGCCGCTGTTTAAGTGGATGAACCAGTACGGACCCATTTACAGGCTCGCCGCTGGGCCCAGAAATTTTGTGGTGGTCAGTGACCCTGCCATTGCTAAGCACGTGCTTAGGAACTACGGCAAGTATGCTAAGGGTCTTGTTGCTGAGGTCTCTGAGTTTTTGTTCGGGTCGGGTTTTGCCATTGCTGAAGGCTCACTTTGGACGGTAATGCTAATCAATTTCTTGTTAGAAAAATCAAAGTTTGTTTGATTTCATATGTTGTGTGTAGTTTGTTGTAGTCTGTTTAGCTTTATTTTTTATGCATTGTGTGTTTCTTAGTTGCCGTAATTAGATATGGGTGGTGTTTTGTTTGTAATGTGGTACCTTGTGGTCTGTCATTTTGGGACATTGAATAATGAGCAGGAGACTTCTCTTTCATAATTTCGTTAAGGTTTTCGAGCTACCAATCTGGTTCTGTTGATGTATGGTTCATAATGATGATTGTTGGGGAAGAAAAAGAAAAATATATATATATATATATATTTTTTGATTAATTCTTAGGCCAGNTATATATATATATATATTTTTTTTTGATTAATTCTTAGGCCAGTTGGTTGGGGGATACGTTGAGAGAAAATAATGGAAAATTCCTAGTTAGCTGTTTTTTTTACCTTTTCTTGAGCAATGTGATGCTTGATTTTTTTTTAATCTTTTGTGCTACCAAAATCTTGCATATCATTAGGGCCTGATTGCCTTCATAAAACTTGTTCTGTTGAGTATTCAAAGGGATTGTAGAGATAGCAGTTACCCAATTAGCATGGAATCTTAAAATATGGTTTCATGAGTAATGCTTCTTCATGTTACTATAGTTTTCACTCAACAAGTTTTCAACCTGTGTTGATAAATAGATGAAACTGGATATGGCACGGTTGGCTTTTTTCCATCTCATTTGAACATGATATCTTATTCATACTAGGCAAGGCGCAGGGCTGTGGTGCCATCTCTTCATAAGAAGTACTTGTCCGTGATAGTTGACCGGGTGTTTTGCAAATGTGCTGAGAGATTAGTGGAGAAGCTACAATCTGATGCACTTAATGGAACGGCTGTAAACATGGAGGAGAAATTTTCTCAATTAACTCTTGATGTTATAGGCCTGTCTTTATTTAACTACAATTTTGATTCTCTTACCTCTGATAGTCCTGTTATTGATGCTGTTTACACAGCACTGAAAGAGGCAGAGCTTCGTTCTACTGATATATTACCCTATTGGAAGGCAAGTTCTCTCAAGTATCCTAATCTTGCGCTTCTTTGGGTTTTTTTTGGGCTGTGATCATAGTTTTCTTTTTCTTTTTTTCCTTTTTTGTGTTTTGGTGCAGATAAATGCTTTGTGTAAGATAATCCCAAGACAAATAAAAGCTGCAAAATCAGTTTCAGTGATCAGGAGTGCTGTTGAAGAACTTATTGCTAAGTGCAAAGAAATTGTGGAAGCTGAGGGTGAAAGAATTGATGGGGAAGAATATATAAATGATGCTGATCCAAGCATCCTTCGATTTTTGCTTGCAAGTAGAGAAGAGGTCTGCATATACTAGCTTTCATCATGATAAATGTTCTCTCATATCCTTAAAATTCACAGTTAGAGAGGTTTATTTTGAATAGGAATGTCAGCTACTGTGTTTCAATAAACGTTTATAGGATTCTTTGAGAATTAAGGTTCATGTTGAATAGGGGAACACTGATTTTTTATTTTTTTATTTTTAAAGTATTCATCTTCGTACATAGAAACAGTGCTATGAATGTAAATGGGTGAGAACAGATTATCTCCTGATGCATACGCAGAATGCTCATCTCATTGGGCTTTGAAATATATGCTTAATTTGACTTGAACCTTTGCTTAATACTCTGATTTCAACTAAATTGGTTAAGTCATTTCTTATATTGCGCGCATCATAAAAGTTAAAAATGAAGGTTATGGTGAATCCCATATTTGTAAGTTTTATCCTTACATGCATTTATTAAGGATTTCTGTATGCAAGTGACCTTATGCTTGGTGTACTGGATTTCTGTATATATCCATTTAAATGTTTGTGCGAGAAGACTGAAGAGGTCACTTATTAATCTACTTAGTTTCCTATGAAGGATTGAGATTGAGTTAAATAGTTAGTAAGTTTAACATTAATTAGTTCTAAAGTGAAGACTGAGGATGCTATATTTTTCAGCCAAGTGTACAATTACGAGATGATCTTTTGTCTATGTTGGTTGCTGGACATGAGACAACTGGTTCAGTGTTGACTTGGACACTCTATCTTCTAAGTAAGGTATCCTTTCCTTTTATGTGTTTCTCTCATGCCAGTAGGTTACTGAGGTACCAATTATATGAAGAATAGATTCTTCATGTATCTGCTTATTTTCATTAATGCAGAATTCCCGCTCATTGGTGAAAGCACAACAAGAAGTTGATACAGTTTTACAGGGACGGCCTCCTTCCTATGATGACATAAAGGATCTAAAGTTCTTGACACGCTGCATAATGGAATCAATGCGTCTCTTCCCACATCCTCCTGTAGGTTACAGTTCTTCTCTTCCATATATGTGAACTGTAATGCAATTAGGAAAAACTAAAAAACATTGTATAGTATGTTGCATCATGTTTTTATTGATGGTTCTACTGTTATAATTTATTTAGGTTTTGATAAGAAGAGCTCAAGTTGCTGACGTGCTCCCTGGAAATTACAAAGTCAATCCTGGTCAAGATATTATGATATCAGTATATAATATCCATCACTCTTCAGAGGTGTCATCTTATGTTTTGAAAAACTTATTTTTAATTTTAAAAATTTCACATTCTTTTCTTCTAGATTCTAAATTCCACCCATTGTTTATGCATTCCTCCCTAGTTCAAGCATACATGTTAAGACACTGAATTGTGAATTAGTTTCCCTTATATTCTTGGTACCTAAAATGTTTTTCGTGTGTATTTTTCTTCCTTTTTTCTTGATCATTTTACAAGGTATGGGAGAGAGCAGAAGAGTTTGCACCAGAAAGATTTGATTTGGAAGGCCCCGTACCTAATGAAACAAACACGGATTTCAGGTACTCATAGTTTACACCCTTTTTGGGATGCAGCAGTAGCAACATGCTTTCTTGATTCTTTTCTTATCCTCTTGGCGATCTTTTAAGAAGTACATGCTCAATATTCAACCTGAAGCTCAAATACATTATCTTTATTTTTTTGTTACATATATCTGTGGTTAAGCAAAATTATCTACTGTAGGTTCATTCCATTCAGTGGAGGACCAAGAAAGTGTGTTGGTGATCAGTTTGCTCTGTTGGAGGCTATTGTTGCTCTAGCAATATTTATTCAGCACCTCAACTTTGAGCTGGTCCCAGATCAGAACATTAGCATGACAACAGGAGCAACAATTCACACCACAAATGTAATGTTTTTCAACTCTCATGCAAGAATTTTATTACAGAGATTATCCGTAATTCAAATCCTGATAAGAAATTTAGGACACATGGTATTTCTATTCAAAAACTGTTTTCAGAAATTCACTTCCTTAATTCATCCATAAATAACAAAGAGGAAAACAAAAAATCCTTTTCAGAAAGGATATAGTGCCACTTGATCAACAAAAACAGTGTTATCGGGATAGCTCTTGTATATTTGCCTTAGTAGCATAGAATTATAAAACCAGCAAAACTATTCTTACCATATTTTGACCACATTGTTTATTACATCTTTTACGTAGGTGAGATCCATATGGGTGGGGACAATAACTAATATGATACGTTTAATATTTACTCATAAAATCTGCATCTTTTTGGCCTGGTTGTGATTTAAGCACGAATATTATAATGCATAACATGTTTTTTAAGAAAGTGAGAGGACAAAGAGGGATACAATTTTTTATTTTTGTTGAAATCAAAATTAAATTTGTTTGGATTGGATTTTCCTCTTTGGGAAAGGCGCATTATAAGGTGTGCTGACAGGGGTAGTGTTTGTTGCAGGGTTTGTACATGAAACTGACCCAACGCCAAGCAAAATCCGCGTTTGCAACTTCGTCATCATCTACTTCTTACTAATTACTTATTAACATCTACTTTGCATGTAATTAAATTATTAAAGTATGATTTAATCCATGTTTCATGAACTGATCATAATATTACATAAAAAAAAGATGAGATTTTAGACTAAATATTAAAAAGTCCGTTGACTTTAGGTGTTAAATTTTAATGTTTTTTCATTTTAACTATTAAAATATTTATGTAATTTTAATTTAAATACTAAATTTCAGTTTAAATATTAATTTTTAAAGACATGATATACCAAGCACTTGTTACTGTTCATCGAGTATTCCACACTTTTCATTTAGCATTCGGGAGATTTTTTTTTTTTTTACATACTCAATTATGACGGTTCAACAGTCACAATTTTTTACTAATTTGTTATTTTTTTTAGGATTTACTAGGCTTAAACTATAATGTTTAGTTTTTAGGTTATAATACTTCATCTCCCAAACTTAATGGTCATTGATGTTGGTGTTTATTAATGGATTCATAATTACATGTTTAGACTATTATCATTGTACTTTACGAAAGAAACACACATTTTTTTATGACACCATGGTACAACTTAATTCGTTGTGTTTTACTAGAAATTTCCTGACTTGGATTCTCTACCGGTTCATCTTATGACAAACTTTATTATCCGCAACTTTTAATTCAAATAGTCCATTAAACAAAATGTATTTTATTCATCACATGCGCATCTCATGAGACCTGACAGACCCTCGTGAGTCTTATGCATGGTCTTTTTCAGCAAGTAATTAAGATATTTGAATGTGATTTGACCCTCCCCTACACTACTTCCACCGCCGATAGGCATACCCACGTATAATATTTTTACTATTATAAAATTAGGAGACATTTTGATATTACCACTTTAACAAATTTTAAATTTTCATAAATATTATTTATTAAATTTAATAAATAAAGATACAATTATAAAATATAAAAATAAAAATAAAAACACCTCATTGTCTTAGAAAGTGTAAAAAATTATAAATATATACTAAGTATGTGCCAAGAATCTAATATAATAAATGCCAACAACTATATGTTTATAGGATCAGATAAAAGATTATTGAACGGCTGAAATCAAAAGTAACAGGGAGGGAGAGGATCCTTGTCCATATATCATATATGTGGTATGGTAGTAGAGAAATAAAAGTCAGAAAAAGAGAATAGTGAATCAGTGATCAACTGATAATGGAGGACAACAACAACGAGACCTCAGAGCCGCGCAACCAAGCCAGACTGGGCATACTGGAGCTGGCCAACATGATCAGTGTCCCCATGTCCCTAAACGCCGTCGTTCGCCTCAACGTCGCAGACGCCATCTGGCAGTCCGGCTCCAACGCTCCCCTCTCCGCCTCCCAGATCCTTGCACGTATTCTCCCCCAAGGCGGCGGCGACGCCGACAACCTCCAGCGTATCCTCCGCATGCTCGCCAGCTACGGCGTCTTCTCCGAGCACCTCAACGAAGCCTCCCAAGATGGTGTTAGAAAGTTCTCCCTCACCGACGTCGGCAAAACGCTCGTCACCGATTCAAACGGCCTGTCGTATGGCTCTTACGTTCTCCAACACCACCAGGTTTCTCTTGCTCTGCCATTTTAAGTTTTTGCACCTTTTTTTGGGGAAGTTTATAACATTACTCAAAATTTGTGTTATTTTTAGAGATTTTTTGTATCAAATTTTTAATAGAAACTCGAACACTTAAAAATAGTTAACTAAGAATCGTTAATGAAAATATAAATGAATTAGTTTTCAAAATATCCTCCATTGTTCGGAAAAATATTAAAGGCGGTGTGGGATTATAGGATGTGCTAATGAGGGCGTGGCCGTTGGTGCACGAAGCTGTGGTGGACCCCACGGTGGAGCCTTTCGTGAAGGCTAATGGCGAGCCGGCTTACGACTACTACGGGAAGAAGCCGGAGATGAACGGCTTGATGCAAAGGGCGATGTCGGGGGTGTCGGTGCCGTTCATGAAGGCGATATTGGACGGCTACGATGGGTTTGAAGGGGTGAAGAGATTAGTGGATGTTGGCGGGAGTGCAGGGGATTGCCTGAGGATGATCCTACAGAAGCATCCCACTGTACGCGAAGGGATTAATTTTGACTTGCCTGAGGTCGTTGCCAAGGCACCTACCATAACTGGTGAGATTAATTACGTTTTTATTATGATTATTTTTATTTCGTTAGTTTTCTGCGTCTTTTAATGACTTTGAGGTGTTAATTATTTTTTCAGGAGTGACTCACGTTGGTGGTGACATGTTCAAGTCAATTCCTGCTGCTGATGCCATTTTCATGAAGGTACATTATTCATATAGTGAAGAATATTTCACTCTCTTCTCTGTTTTTGATTTGGGAGAAGAAAAACAGATAAGAACCAACACATATTTTAAATTTTTAAGTAGGATGCTTAGATTAACTAAAAGACTCTTCAATATTTTAGAACAGGATTCTATACTAATCCATGCTTCGAGACAGAGTTAATAATCTATGCATGTGGCTGGTGAGCTAATCTAAAGGTCAAATACATTCCCCTTAGTCATTATTGTCATGACTCAAAATTAATAAATAAATAAATAATCCTTTCAAAGTTCAGAGTTTGGCAGTAATTGGCAGATATTTGTGAGAGATATGTTGTGTTGAACACTAATACAAATACATAAAATTTTATACAAAAATGAAGGAACGCTAGTTATCTTTCTATTTGTGTCTTTTTTTTTTCTTGTCCATTCTCCAATGTAATGATTGAAATTATTTATTTTTACAAAAAATTAACCAAATCAAATATCATTAACAAATAAATAGACGGCTTTGAAAAATTTATTTTTACAAAAAATTAACCAAATCGAATATCATTAACAAATAAATAGACGGCTTTGAAAATAATAAGTATGATTTAAGCGATTTCCATATGAGACTATACTACAAAATGGGCATGAGAAGAGAGAAGACTCCAAGGAAAAGGACAGCTAACATTTCTTCTAAAATGCATTAAACATATGCAATAATTTTTTATGGAAGCCTACCTCCAAACAGCCATTTATTAAGCTCTTGACATTTACTTATCAAGGAAAAAAAGAATAAAATCGGCCCCATTTTTCTTGGGAAACATTTTCTTGGTGACAAACCCTAATTACAGATAGCATTGACTTAGGAACTCAAATTTCTGTATTTTTAAGCATGACTAACATACTATATTACTTGGCAGTGGGTTTTATCAACATGGACGGATAGCGAATGCAAGCTGATCATGGAGAATTGCTACAAGGCACTTCCAGCAGGAGGGAAATTGATAGCTTGTGAGCCGGTGTTGCCGAAGAAATCAGACGACAGTCGTAGGACGCGTGCCCTCCTAGAAAACGACATATTCGTGATGACAATATACAGGGCCAAGGGCAGGAACAGGACTGAAGAGGAACTCCGGCAGCTTGGTCTCTCCGCCGGCTTCTCCCATTTCCGATCAATTGATATCGATTATTTTTATACCGTCTTAGAATTTCAAAAATGAGTTCAATAATTGATATTTGGAATGATTGAATTCTATCTTTCTTAGAATTTGAGTAAAACTTTCGTATAACAAAAGTATACACTATTTGTCATTTTGATCGAGATTGATATTTAGATATACTGGTTATGGACCCATGGGGCTCATTTGGATGTGTTACGGTTAATGGCCATTTCCTCAAACTAAAGCCTTGACTATGAAGCATTAAGAAATCTAGTAAAATCATGCAACCAACATTTGGCTTCAAACCCCTGGGTCCAACCCAACCAACCAACCTTACAGAGAAGGAAAGTGCGGCCCAGCTGTCAATTAGACGCTGAACCGAATGCAGTGGGATGGAATATATCACCCACTAGAATTTAGATTTTACTCAAATTCGGTCCAAGAATGCACTTATTGTTGAGATTTGAAATTTTGATCGGTGCAAACCGATATTCAAATATAAATATACCATGTAGCAAATATAATATAGTCGAGTAAAATAATACATATGAGATTAATGTGATTCGGCAAATTTTTATCTATGTTCATCAAAGAAATTTATATACTATAAATATACAAATAATATAAGACACACTTGAATTAAATTATATAACTCAATTCTACAAACCCTTGTACACCTACACTCATATTTAAACTCTTTATCTCAACCAAGAGTATTGCACCCTTTCTCTTGTTTTCTCTACACTCAGAAGCTCTCAAGTTCCTTCTCTAATGTTTGTTGGATGCTTTTGATGCATATTGGAATGGACGCATCCTATACTCTATTTATAGGCCATTTCCAGTAGGTATGAAAACGACCATGCGTATTGTCTTCCTTCCTATTCCTATTAAGGTAGCAGCAAATGATCGAAGACCAAAAGTGATCTTTAAATTCAATCTATCATTTAATGCATATAGATAGCATAGGAACTTGTTGTAAAAACATATGCTAGCTCTTGCAATACAAACTCAAATCTTATTTTCACTTAGGTAGGTTTTAAACCTTAAACGCTCAACTTACTTTAATAATTGTACACATTTTATAATGTGTGTAGATTCGTAATACTATATCAGCATGTCACGTAATATTATTGTCACACACAATATTTTTGTCATTTTAGCCCTAAATTTTGGATGAAACTTAATTCCAAACTTCCAATTTTCAATCAATAACAAATTTGATTACATGATCTGATTTGATTTCCATTCCCATTTCACCACCGCACCTAAAGAGAACCATGTTACAGAAGATCCATTGGAGGAACCTCAGCACCAACAAGGTGTGAAGCATTGTAACCATTGTTCGCATAAGTGGGCCCCACTGGATGAGCAAGAAAACTTGAGAAATATCAAGACGTCGATAGTGTCGAGGCCAAAAATAGAAATAATTACTTAACATTGCCTCGCTAACCCCACCATTTCTTATTTTTCTCTGACGACTACGATTTCGAGGCTAAAGAATCCTCACTTTTTATTTCGCTTTCGCCGTTATATCGACGGATCCTTCTCCAGCCAATAAATTTAGAACACGTCAAGCACCTGGTGCAGCTTTGGACTTCGAGTGTCCACGTGTCGAGTGAAAAGGCGCGGGTAGCAGGGTTCAGCATACGCCGCCCTGCGCGCGTACGCAGACGATTGCAGTGTAACGAGCTAGGTGGGGCTGTTTCGATTTGCAGTTTCAGTGGATTTCTCTCTCTCTCTCACACTGTTTGTGTAAGAAACGCCAAAAGTCGAAGGAAAATAAAACAACACCCTTTGCAACAATGACCAGCTAGCTAACGCACTCTGTCTCTCTCTGCTTTGGTTCTTTCGCTTCATTCACAGACATTCATTCACTCTCTCTCTAGCTGGTAATGGTGGTTGTGGTGGAAGATGTGCCATTATTGGAGTGTTTGTGAGAGATGTTGGATTATTAATTAATTAATTAGTTAGTTATCAGCAACAACAACAACAACAACAACTACAACTAGAAGAAGAGGAAAGAAAAGAACAAAAAGAAAGAGAGAAAGATGTTCAGGCTACACAAGAACAGGCCAGCTAAATCAGGGGAGAGGATTGATTTCAAGTTCTCCAACTTTAAGGCACTCCAGGTATTACTTCCATTTTTGCATTTA
The DNA here is from genome assembly GCA_003254885.1 of Purshia tridentata. Classification (NCBI taxonomy): domain Eukaryota; kingdom Viridiplantae; phylum Streptophyta; class Magnoliopsida; order Rosales; family Rosaceae; genus Purshia; species Purshia tridentata. The sequence goes on from QANT01008853.1 coordinate 44,179, forward strand.
TTTATAATTTGCCTTTTCTACGAGCATTGGAGGTGGACAATTATAAATTATTATGTATGTCATTTGTAATTAATTTTGTAATCCGTGTAAATTGTGACAATTACAAGGAATGTTTTGGAAATGCATGAAAAAATTATGTCAAAATCTTGTATGGAAAAGTCTGAATGATTAATACACACTTGCAAATATTTACTTTTACCAAATATATGGATGATCATTTGGGTTTGAATTGTACATGTATGTTGTCAAAATGAATGTTTGTCAATTGGTTTTGGAATTGATGCCTAGATTTCTTCAATCATATCTTTGTGCTTCTTATGTTTACTATAACAACAATCTTAGACTGACAGATTATTATGTTGTCGGAATGTGAATCCGACCATGATCAAGTTCAATCATGTGTGAATCTACCATTTAACAAAAGAGTTTAGATCTATTGCTATATGGCTATGTCCTTGTGTTCTGATATCTCTCTTATCAATAAGTAGAGACAATTTGCTTGCTTAGTGATGATATCTGTGTTAACAGGTGCCCAAGGGATGGGACAAGCTGTTTGTGTCAATTGTCTCTGTAGAAACTGGGAAACCAATTGCTAAATCAAGCAAAGCAGTGGTAAGAAATGGGAACTGTCAATGGACTGAGACTCTTTCGGAATCTATATGGATTTCGCAAGATGATTCGTCAAAGGAGATGGAAGGTTGTTTCTTCAAGCTTGTCGTTGCCATGGTATTGTCATTGTCACTGATTTGATTACATATGCTATCTTTGGCGATCAACTTTCTTATTTTCCTTTATAAATTGAGGACTCCAGTTTATCCACTTGCTGATGATCCATTTTCAGAATGGGAGTTTGTGTTTTTTCTGTTATTGCTTGCTAATTGGCACTGTTTCAAATGACTTTTTGCTCCTAGGGATCGGCTAGATCTGGCATCCTTGGAGAGGCTACAGTCAATATGTCAGATTATATAAGTTCAACTTCTTCTGTTTCAGTTTCTCTTCCATTGAAAAAGTGCAATTATGGGACAATTTTACAGGTGCATTTTACAACTTTATGTTATTTATTCTCACTAGATGTTTGACATGTTGCACAAAAATTGACCTCCCTTGTGATCTCTGAGGTATGAGAAAGTTATATTTGTTGAATTGAGTCAATACACACTGCTTATGTTTTGCCCAACGTACATAGTATCCCAAATTTGTTCAAAGTGATCACAGTCTTTGCCATCTTCTTAAAGAATGAAACTATTTCTGTTGGGAGTATATTATCTGTTACGTCTTTAAACTTGATGCTTATTATCTAAAAAATATGGCCAGTTTTGCTGTTTTACTTAATTCTAGAGCTTGATGCTAAAAAAATTTCTTATGAAAAATGCTTTTACATTTATACCTTTTTTGAGGATATGGAAGATACTGGCCATATGGTTAGTAATTTTATATCTCTGCAAAGTCAATCTAAAAGGGTGTGTGAGAGTACTAATTGAAGGTATCTACATAAAATCATGAATATATACATTTGGGTATTCATTTTTCTTTCACTATATCTTTCTTCCCCCACTCATTGCACTAGAGAGTCATCTTGGAGTCATCTTTTCAGCAGTTTTTTGCTTGTCTTTCTGTTTTGCAGGTAAAAATGAACTGCTTAACACCAAGAAAAAGGCTCAGGTTAGTATTAAATTATTTGTGCTCAGGTTATTATTAAATGATTTGTTTTATTAGATAATTTGTATTCTATTAGATTGTGAAGATTATCTGCACATGTTTTAGGGATGACGAGTCAAAAGAGACCAACTGTCATTTGGAAGAACCACATGCATATGGTCATGGTGTGGACAGCAAGTCAGATGGATTTGATAGTACATTTGAAAGGAGTGTCGATTCTTCCTCCATAAAAGATTTTGGCTTGACCTCAAATCCTGGAGAACCTGGGAGCAGAGTATGTTTACACTTTCCCCTAATATTCATTCATTTCTCATTTAATGATGATTGCACTCATCTTTTTAGAACGCTTTTACACTACAAACATTACCTGCTTCTTTTAGTAGCTTTCATGTGTTGCTTCAAATTATCAACCTGGAGCATGATCTAGAATGAAGAGTGTTCTGTTTGTTGACACATCAATATATCTATTGAAGATTCCCTTCAAAAATTATCTGATGAAAAATTTATTTTGTATTCAATTCAAATTTCAAGTACTAAAGAGTGATCAATATCCAAATCATCAATTTTTCTAATTTTCATACTGCACATCCTGTTGAGGGATTATAATGCTTATGCACAAATTTTCAACACTCTACCCATACCATAAAACTGATACATCTTCCTCACTTCTTGTAGGGAAGTAGTTTCTCCAAATCAGGTTCACATCGCAGTTATGACTCAGCAGAGGGTTCCATAAGAAGGGATATTATGTCCCCGGGAAGCAACCTTAGTGTTGAAGGGAACCACCTGATTGGAAGACAAGAGTCAACCACCTCCCAAAATAGTACAACTCATGGAAATTATCCTGCTGACATTCCTTCTCAATCAAATCATTCATCATTTAATTCCAGGATTATAGGTTCAGGAAATCATTCTCAGAATTCTCGGAAAGATTTTGCAGAATCATCTTTAAGAATTACTGATTCTTCTAAAAACCTTCTGGAAGCGGCAGAAGTTATGATTGAGGAGCTACATGCAGAAGCTAAGATGTGGGAGAGGAATGCCCGGAAGCTAATGCTTGATTTGGATATATTGAGGACAGAATTCTCTGATCAGTCCAAAAAGCAGGCAAATTTGAATATGGAACTTTCAGCAGCAAACGCAGAACGTGATGGCTTGAAGAAAGAAGTTGAACACTTAAAATTGTTGTTTGACAATTCAATGGTGAAACCAAAAGCCAGCGAGGATTTTTCTCAAGCTGAAGTAGCGCCCCATATGGAGAAGGCATTACAAGATGAATTGAAGTTTCAGAAAGAATCCACTGCCAACTTGGCTCTGCAGTTGGAGAGGAGTCAAGAATCAAATATTGAGCTGGTTTCGGTTCTCCAGGAGCTGGAAGAGACAATTGAAAAACAAAAATTGGAGTTGGAAAATCTTTCAGAACTACAAACGAAATTAAGTGAAATGGAAAATTCAATCCAGATAACTACAGAGGAAAACAATAATTTAATGTGTGAGCTGCAACAATTGCAGGAATCAGAGAAGAAGTTGCAAGTTACAGTGCAACTGCTGGAACATGCACTGGAGGAGAAAAACCATGACATAGAGAAAGGATCGAGTCCGAAGAAACGAACCCTTTTGGATATTGAGACAGAATACAAAAGTAAATTATTTGCTAAAGAAGGAGAAATTATTAAATTGAAAGCAAAGTTATCCGAGTCTCTCAAAGAAAGGCATTCTGCAGAGATGGGGTCCATCACCATGCATGGAGGTGAAGCAGATCTGATCAGAGAAATTGAAGTCTTGAAAGAGAAGGTGCAGGAGCTAGAGAGAGATTGCAATGAGCTGACGGATGAAAACCTTGAACTCTTGTTCAAGCTTAAGGTAGCAAAGAAAAATTCCACAGTTGGACATGCACCTGTTGATCCTCCAGCCATGGAGCTTTTAGCAGATTCTTTTACCAGCTTTGGGTCCCAAATACAAAATTCAGAGGAGAAGTTTAATAAGGAATTGCTTGGTGAAACTACAAATAATAATGAGCTTTCAATTCAAGTACTTGAGAGTCTGAAAATGGAACTAGAAATTAAAGTCAAAGAACTGGGTAAAGAATTGCTAGAGAAAAGGTCTGAGATAGAAAAACTTGAGGCCGACTTGCTAACCAAAGAAGAAGAAATTGGGGTTCTAAGACAGGTCCAGACTGAATTAGAAGGTAAGGTTTCTAATCTTCAAAAGGAAAAAATGGAGCTAGAGGACCACATGGAAGTTGTGCTAAGAGAAAGTGATATCACTTCCAAGTGTTTGAATGATCTGCGGAAGGATTTAATGGTGCTTAGCACCAGTGTGGACTCCCATGTTTCCACCAATAAGATACTTGAAAGGAAATCTTCAGAGCTAGAAGCTGATAAATTTGAGCTAGAACTTTATGTATCAAAGCTTGAACAAGAAATCATACAATTGTCAGTATGTATTTCTTCTCTGGAAGCTCAACTAAGATACTTGACAGATGAAAAGGAGGCTAATCAATTAGAATTAGATAATTCCAAATCTTATTCTATGAGTCTCCAAGATGAGATCAGTAAACTAAAAATTGAGATGGAATCTGATAAAGTAGAACTGAAACAGAAATTACAGGACTTGGAAAGTCAGTGGTCAGAAGCCCGAGAAGAATGTGAATTTCTGAAAAGGGCAAATCCAAAGTTACAAGCTACTGCAGAGAGCCTCATTGAAGAGTGCAATTCTCTTGAGAAATCAAATGGGGAGTTGAGGAAACAAAAACAGGAGTTGCATGAGCACTGTTCCCTTTTGGAGGCAAAGTTGAATGAATCACACAAGAGCTTTACAGATTGCTCCAAAAGAGTTGAAGTGCTGGAAAAAGATCTTTCTTTAATGCTGGAAAACATTGCCTCAAAAGAAGAAGGCCTATATTCAGAATTAGATGCACTTCTTGATGAAAACATGAAGCATAAGGAGAAACTTATATTGGAAGAGAGCTCGTTGAATAAGATGTATATGAAGAAGGTAGTTGAAGTTGAGAGCCTTGAAAAAGAGGTGGAACGACTTACCAAGCAACTTTCTGCAACTCAAAAAGAAAGAGAAGAACTATCTTCGGATGCTGTCCAGGAAGTATCCACATTACGAGCTGAGAAGGAAATGGTTGAATCTGCTCTGCAAGAGGTTCAGTCTAAAGCAATACAGACTGAGAATGAATTCAATATTGTGAGAACAGAATCTGAAGCGAAGCTACAAGGCCTGTTAATTGAACTTGCTGCTTCTAAGCAAAACCAGGGATCAATGATGGCTGACCATGAAAGGCTATTGAAGCTTTTGGAGAATTACAAATCAGGTGAAGCAAAATTGAAGACCACTGTGAATGATCTTGAACTAAAGCTTACAGTTTCTGATTATGAACGGCAACAGCTGGTGGACGAATCTACCAATCTGAAGGTTAAACTGCAGAAATTAGGTAATTGTCAGGATGAAGTTTTGGCTCTTAAGAATGAGCTTGATGCAACCAAGTTTGGGACAGAAAAATTGGAAGCATCACTGCATTCAATATCTGTAGAATGTGAAGATCTGAAGGCAGAGAAGAATTCATTCCATGACAAGATCTCAACATTGGATAAGGCCTTATTTGAATTGGAGGATTGCAAACGTAATAAAGTGGTCTTGGAGGGAAAACTTCTGCAGATTGAAGCTGATCTAATTGCAAAAGAGGCTTTATGTGCAAAGGATGCTGAACTGAAAAAAGAGTTAAACCAGATCAGGAGAGCTAACGTGCAGTATCAGCAGAATATACAGAAACTTGAAGACGAGAAAGATGAGTGCCTAAGAAGATCTCAAGCCCTTGAAAAAGATTTGAAACTATTGAGGGAAGAAAAACAAAAACAGAGGGATTGTAGCAGTCCAAAGGTTTCCAGCTCTTCAAAGAGCAGTACTAAGGTTATCCCCGTCGATGAAGATACGAAGCTCTCACGAGTGAGTGCCATTTCTTCTTTTTTTAAATTTTTTTTAATATTATTGTCAAGACTGTAAAAGTATGGATTTCTGACGTTCTTTGATTGAACAGAATGAAATGGCGAAGACCAGCAGTCATCGTCGTGATAATAGAAGGAAGCCACTTTTGAAGAATTCTCAGGTACAAGGACTTGCAAAAGATCAAAATTATCCTTATAGCAACCAGAATCAAAGAGAGGTTAGACATCTGATTTCATCTTGCATCTACTGCTAATGTTGCAATAACAATTTGTTGTCATTGTTCTTTACATTTGCATAGTACACACAGACACACACAAACACACACCATGACATAGATAATATAGTTGATTTCTGCATAATAATAAGATTGTGGATTCCTCTCAATGTGATGATGTTGTGTAACTTTACAGAGCTTTTATTTTGCTCTTTTTCTTTTATTCTTTTCCATTACAGGAGGATAATGGAAATGAAATTCACAATGGAAGTCCTCGTGATGTTGGAATTGACCCTGGTTTAAAGATAAAGTTGCTTGAGGATGAACTTGTTAAGGCATTGGAAGCAAATAACATTTATAAGCTTCAAGTTGATAGGTGAGTGGAAGAGGAACACATTATGCCTTGAAAACACATTAAGGAAAGTAGCATTTGCCTTGTTTATTCAACCTTTTATGTACATTTCATGTTAAAAGATATTCCCATCTATTATTACCCCACAGGCTATTGTCCGAGGCTCGACACAGCCATGTAGATCCTCATCGAAATTCAAAAGCTGAAGCTTCAGCAGTGGGAAAAGAAAGACATGAACGCTCGAGATCATCTCTAGAGACAGAATTGAAAGACATTCGTGAGCGCTACTTGCACATGAGCCTCAAATACGCTGAGGTAGAAGCTGAACGTGAGGAACTTGTGATGAAGCTCAAAGCAAACAAGGGTGGCAAAAGGTGGTTCTCATGAATCCATTGAAGCCATGACCTGTCATTTTCTTGAGCCTACCAATCTCCGGTAGCTTTTTAATGCATCTTTGTATCACAGCTTTCCATCGGCGTGGATATTCCATTGAGTGAATTACTGTAGAGCAGAATATGCGTAGCCAAAGGTGACTGATGGAAAGTAGGGAAGTGCTAGCTAACAGTATTGAAGTTAAAAGAAATAATGAATAATAAGAAAATAGAAGCGTTTTTCATTTCTTCTCCCATTGTAGATCTCAGTCATAACAAAAGTTGAAAAAAAAAAACTGTGCGATAAAATAAAAATTTGTAACCAGTCTGTTACAGTGTATTGGAAAATTTCAAATTGATAATTAGAATTACAAATTCAAATATGATGTTATGACTAAGTACTAATTTCATGAATGAGATATCTTATAAGCTATTTTTGTGACATCTCCTTAGTCATACTATTATACTCTCTGTGCGTGTGTATCATGATGTTTGGTTGGGTATCAGATAATATTCTTCCCAAGCTTTACAGATACCTTATTAAATATACTATTTATTCTATGCGCGGCTGCACACTGTGCCTTTTTTTACACAGGGAAAAGAATATGCCAATATGGGGCTGTTCACTGTTGTGACTTTTGAGAGCACTAATTTCAGCATTTCATTTTTTCTTTTTCCAATACTTTTTTGGGAAGCAATAGCCTATGACAACATAAGTTGCATAACACGTGCAAGATATTAACTTGAGAACTCACTAAGACCTAGTTTAGTATATGCATGACTGGACAATATTATTTCAATCGAACTGTCAAATGTTTGTCAAGTAGCGGACAAAGAGGTTAGATAAGTTGTTATGTGCTTCGTGTGTTACATATTATGCATTCTTATTTCTTACAACAGAAAGTTTCACAATTTTTCTGATAATCATCATATTAAAATCTTGCTCAAGTCTTCAACATACAAATCAGTCAGTCACTGTTTAATTGCCAACCAAATTTGATGACAGGTATCTTAAGATCTTAAAATGGTGTCATCTGACTCATCAAAGAGCATTTAACCCAAGAAAGTAAATAGTACTTAATAATAATTGAATAAGAAGCATCAAAGAGGGAACCTTCCTTCACAAGACATTACGCAATCAATTAAAAAGAGTATCAAACTTTTGTGCTTGAGAAAAAAAGGGAACGAAATTGCTGGTGTCACTAAGAGCATGAAATCTCACTCAGACAATATAAAACAAAGAACACCGAAGAAAAAGGCCTACCTACTCTCAAATAATACTTATACAACAGAAGGCATAACATTTTCTGAGGGTATAATTCCATGTAAAGAAAACCAAAGATGCATGGGTTTGTATGCATGACATGATTTGGTGCCATCTGGCAAACTCAGTCCAGTTAGACCGAGTGATGTATTTATCGAACACATCTCTCACGTAGATCAAATCTATTATATTCAACACCTTGTTGGCTATAATTTTGGCAAAGACCTTGTTGTTCAGGAATTGCATTGGAGGGCTGAGATTCGTTTAGTGAATTCTGATTCAATGATTTGTGATAAAGATTAAACAGAGGGTCACCCTCACAATCCCAACAATTGGCCACTTGGGCAGGCCCATGAAATCTTTCAGTAGAATCCTATTGCATGACACTCCCAAAACCTCTCTCTTGCACAGAAAGAAAGAAAACAACAAAAGCTAGCATAGCATGTCAAATTGACATTATTAAATGTGTGTGTAGGTGTGGTTTGCAAAAAGAAAAAATGATCAATTGAGGCCAGAATGAAAGAGGACGGAGGAGGTGTCATCAGTCAGAGTTGGAGAGCAAAGGAGGTAGTGCCAATGGCATATCCTTTGGAAGATGCTGAAATTGAAACCTCCATTTCTCGCTTTTTCTACTTTCTTTTTTGTTTCCTTTAGGCTTTAGCCAAAAAGTCACCACACACAGGGCCCAAGTCATCACACCTTTTTATTGCCCTCATGACCAACCCCAAAATCCTATAAACAACCAATCCAACCATTGTGACTAAACCCTCTTAGTACTACTTGCTGCAGTATCATACCATCAACCCATTTCATGCTGTGGCTCACTGGCCACCCCCACCAATGGCACCTACCAACTGTTTGAGCCAAAGTGGTGGGGGTGGTCATTGCAGCTGTTGTTTGGTTAATTTGGAGGGTGATGGTGGTGTTTTTTCGGAATAATTAGGCGTGCTCTTACTTACCCACATGAATGAATCTTTGTTCAAGGCAGTGGGAGGTGAAATAAAGATTGTTGATCGAGTAGCTGAATCAGCCTTCTTGCAGGGTGGGATTCTCTAAAAGGGCAACTTCAATCCTTTGGCATTTTGGCTTCTGCAGAGTCTCTCTCTCTCTCTCTCTTTGGACTTTTACATGTGTTTCGGCTCCAGGAAATTATGGTGAGGGTGAGTCAGAGTGAGACAGTGCTGTTATGTCCTTTCCCTGTTTTCTTGTTTATTATGGTATGAAAACTATGTGTTTTGTATATATGCAGCAGGCCTGTGGGCTGTGGCTAAGTACTTTATAATTACAGTAACTCTACTTGTTGTCACTAAATCTCTGAGCACATTTGCTTCACTGCTGAGCCTTTTATCTTTTCTCATTTTCATCTTGCATGAATGAGCCTTATTGCTTCCATTTGCTGGACAACTGCAGAGTTAACCATGAACAAGCATACCCAAACTTCCAATTATTGCTACTCGAATCTTTCACCTTATTGCAAGTAGTAGTACTACGTAGCCTTACCATGAAATTACAAGCAATGTAGCTAAATTAAAACAGCATTTTTCTCATACCAAAATGCAGAAAATTAGTTGGCAAGTTCGTTCATTTATTATTCATACGCTACAGTTCCAGTTGAATGAAATTGTTGTAGTGCAATTGCACCTGGTCGAAATATTCATCATCTTATATATTCTCTACTATCGTCAATGAATTGCTCCCAGTTGTTTAATCAATTCATAACCAGAGCCATTCTTTTATGCATATATTTTTTTTAAGGAGGGTTGATGGTTGAACTCCACACCAGAATGACCACCCAAGAAAATGTACCCACTGACCACTGAAGGATATCAATATATGATGTCGGTCGTTTGGCCACAATTAGGTAGCTATATATAATCTTTTATTAAATACATGGTTCATGGCTCACTAAAATGTTAATAAACTAAATATAATCAAAATATTCAATGTGACAGAAGTGAGGACATATAGCACTTTGATAATTAGCACTAACTCTGTCCAGCAGCAACAGTGGAACTGGAAACTTGGAAAGGATATTCGGTTTTCAAAGAAGTGTTGTCATAAAAGATGTGGGTATATTAGTAATTATGAATGCATGAGGTGGACGACCAGCATGGCAGATAAGAACAAGCCTTGAGTTAGATGCTGCACTTGTAATGCAAGCAGCTCGGGTCAATATTAGTCAAATCCATGACCTGACCAATTTACTCCAATGTGGGGTATTTTAGTAATTGACAATTTATTTTCTTTTCTATAGTTCAAATCAAAACTCCTACTACAAGTCTACAACAAGTCTACAAGTTACAACTAACCGCCAAAAAGACGTGAGAAGGGATACCTAAAACCGAGAATCCTTAATTATAAAAAATAAAAAAGTTGAAGGCTCTTAAGTCTTAACCTAACAAATAAAGGGATTTCAATAGTCTCTCCTCCCTTCCCCTTTGTGGGAGAAGGTTCAAATATTATGGAGAAAATTACAATTTACACAGTTTAGATTTGAGGTGTTTCACAATTTACACTTTATAATTTTAATTTTTTAATTTTAGTACTTAATGTTTGATTTACCTATAATTCATTATTGCCAATTTTTTTATTGTCTAATCATATGTTAATTGATGACTTAACAATTTCAAATTTCACATTTTTGCCAACCTATAAGGTTGAATGACCTCTTTGCATGTATATTTTCAATAAATTAAGTTTGATATGGATTTCAGAAGGTTGTTAAAAAAAAAAAAATCCATATCAAACTATTAAAGCTCTTTTTATGGGGCAGTTTGAGAGATCGTTTAGCTTTATAAGTCAACAAAATGTGGGATCCACAACTATAACAGTATTAATTAATGTTTGATTAGACCGTTAGATATACTATAATAGTGAATTGTAAGTAAATTAAAACATCAGGTATTAAATTGAAAAAAATGAAATAATAGGGTGCAAGTTGTGAAACCCCAAACTTGAGGGGTGTAAGTTGTAATTTGCACAATATTATGGATGATACTTGTTGATTTGGTAATTTGTTGCACTAGGGCAACAATAACTGATGGTTATGACTATTTGGGTCGGTGTGAAAAATAAAGATCAGTGACATTTTAGTCATTTGTTGTGCCAATTACCAAATTACCTATCAATGACTACAATTGTTTGAGTTGGGGTAGATGTGAAAAATAAGAAGCAATGCCATTTTGGTAAATTGTTGCACAAGGTCATTAATAAGGACCAGTGACATTTTAGTCATTTGTTGCATCAAGTTATCCATTAATGACTATAACTCTTTGAGTTACTGTTTTTTCTAAATTTTTTTAAATTTTTATATATTATAAAAGAGGAGAGGGTTCGAACTTGAGTGTATATGGGAGAGAACTTTTATTCTTAGCTAACTAAATCAACATCAATTCACTTCCTTAAAAATTGAAAAACAAGAAGCCATAACATTTTTCCTCAAATTTGTTTGGCTATAGTGAAAAGTTAAATAACACTAATTAATTGTTTGGGTAGATGTGAAAAATAAGGTCCAATGCCATTTTGGTAATTTGTTGCACAAGTTCGTCAATAACACTATAACTATTTGGGTTGGTATGAAAATTAAGAACGGGTGGCGTTTTAGTCAGTTGCTGCACCAATGTAGTCCATTAATGACGGTGTTAATCACTTGTGCTAGCGAGATTATATTACTCCTTCATGAAAAAGGAGTCATGAGTTAGTAATGTTCAGGTTAATCACTTGGAGAGGTGGTAATTTGTGTTAGTGGTTTGTTCTCCTGTTGTGTCATTTTATATTTGTGTTAAATATTAATCAATTTTAACTTGACTATTTAATTAATCGTGTAATATAGTTATAACCAGTCTGTTTATAGTCATGTTATATTATGCTGACTAATATATGTGATTTAAAAAACTTAAACTTTATTTTAAACCAAACAATTATCACTTATGCATCACATATAAATAAAAAATTTGTTTAATTATTATACTAATAAAATTATAAAAATAAAAAATAAAACAGAAAAGTAACTCATTTTGTTCATATAAATTAGTTAAACATGTTTATATTTCTTAATAAATTGGTCATTTTCTCTTTCTTGTTTTTGGGGAATTATATTTCTACGGTTCTAATCTAACTGCTCTACTTAATAAAATGGAAAAGAATATGCAGTTAAAGAAAAAAAAGAAGAGTAAAGAGATTACTTATTAGGGCAGTTCGGGTAGAGGCGTGAAAAACAAGGATCAGGGGTGTTTTCGTCATCTCCCAACAATCCAACCAATTTACGGATTCTGCCACTTGCCCCTTCCTATTAGGCCATTGACAGTGTCTGTCAATCGATCTCCCTCTCACAGTTGGGCCAGTTCACCTTCCAATAACATCGATATCGCGGACCTATCTGCTACCCTTCTCTCAAACTCAAATCTATACACCCCATAGATAAATACTAAGTGAAAATCCCTCAAAAACCCTAATTTGCCTCAACCCGATCTCTCTCACATTTCTTCACCATCTCACAGTCCCAATTCGCATCAATTTCACTCCATGGCCCTCGTCTGATATATCTGGTACAGTATTCCCTCCCCAATTTTCGTTTTATACTCTAGATTTTTAGGGTTGAGTGTTTTTGTTTTTGTTTTGTTTGATTCCAGTTTCAATTTTGTTTTTGGGGGATTTTGCAGATTTGGGGGACGATTTGTGGGGCCAGGTGTTTTATAGGACCGGCATGAAGAGGGAATTGGCTTATGTATTGGACGGCCAGTCTCAGCTCGCCGATTCACTGGATAGGACACAGACCGAGTCACAGGCGAGTCCTTGTGTGCGTGTTTATGAGAACGTTAACTTTAAGAGATTTAAAGGTGCTGTTGTGAATGGTTTAATTGTGTATACCCGAGAGAGAAGGTCTAGGATCAATGGCGGAAATGAGATTTCCGAGAATGTGAAAATTAATGGGCTTAAGAGCTCGGTTGAGCCCAGAATTGATGAAAACCACCCTTCTCCTGAGGGGTCTGAAGGGGGTGAATTGGTTGAACTTGAAGTTAAAGAGGAACTAGATTTCGGTTTGAAGACACCTAGGAGTAGATATGGGACAGTCAGTGAGCTGTTTCGGCCTTCAATTGAGGATATGGACGGGGACTTGGTTGAAGTTGTTGTTAAAGATGAGCGCAATTGTAATTTTGAAATACCAATGTGTAGACAGGCCTCGGCCGCGGAAGGGGGGCTGCCATTATTTATTGGTAACGGTAGTGAGGGGGAAAAGGATGCGCAAGGAAGGCCATTGAAGCGGTTTACGCGATCGGCAGTGGGGCCTAAGTTTGAGCCCATCGGGAAAAGTGCTTCGGAGGTTGTGCCAGTTGAAGTAATATCGAGTGTAGAGGATGGGGATAATACAGTTGAAGTCAGTGCACTGATGTCGCCGCTGAAGAATAATCTAGAATTGAAAATGTCGAAGAAGATTGTGCTGGACAGGAAGCCTACAACAGTCAAGGAGCTCTTTGACACTGGCTTGGTTGATGGGGTAACAGTGATTTACATGGGTGGCAAGAAGGTAGCTTTGATTTCAAATTAATTTTATGCATTATGCATATATTGAATATCTATCATGAGCTAAGTGTTGGTGACGATTCTAATTCAGGCATTTGGTCTGCGGGGCACAATAAGGGATGGCGGGATTTTGTGTTCATGTACTTCGTGCAACGGCTGCAGAGTGAGTAATGTTTGGTGCTGTAATATAGTTTAACATCTAAAGTTGTTTTCTGAGTTGGTTTATGCGTTTATATAATTATTTTTCTCTCTCTTTTTGCCCCCAAATCTATGTAGGTTGTTCCACCATCCCAATTTGAGATTCATGCTTGTAAGACATACAGACGAGCAGCACAGTATATTTGCTTTGCGAATGGAAGGAGCCTGCTTGATCTTTTGAAGGCGTGCAGGAGTGCTTCTTTGCATACTTTGGAGACAACGGTTCAGAGGTTCATCAGTTCTTCACCTATAGAGAAGTATTTCACTTGTAAAAAATGCAGCGGTAAGTTTTGTCTAACTTTTTGTATTATTTTAAAATTATAATGCACTTTTTTTTGAATTGTATCAGTTATGGCCATTTTCGTAACCTTTTTTTGGTTATTTTTGTTTTATCATTTTTAGTGTCCTTTCCTCCTTACTGTGCTCTGGGAGATGGATCTCTTTGCTATTCTTGCATGGAGTCAAAGAAACCTGAATGCAGCCCTACTCATGAAACTGATAAAAGTCTCAGGTATGGAATCTTTTCAAGCTACCTCATCCAGCTTCATATTTATGCTGAAATTTGCTCTGGAATTTGTGGGTTTTGTTTTGGTATATTGTAGCCTTTGTTTTTTGCCTAAACTACCTGGTCTTTGATTTCATTGGGTTTGCCATTTTTAGCCTTTATAAAACTCTATTGGACCTTGGCTGTGAAAAAGGGAATTAATAACTTTATGTCATTAGGAAGTTTATCTCATATGCTTGTCTCTAAGTAGCAATAGGTAGGGCATGACGATGCAATTATCTTTGCATTGACTGGTAACACATATAAGAATATGACTTTTTTGTTGGTGTCAATATTTCTTTTATAAGGTCAATTATTAGGTAGTAAAGTAACAAAATTGTCTTACTGTAGCCTAGTGGCTCATTCAAAGGCTTTGGCTAGGACTTCAGTCAAAGCTTCATCGGCTGTTTGACATATATTTTGTCTGTTTGAAATGTGCTAAGCCTCGCCTCTGTGAATCAAATGGGTGGATTATTGAAAGACTTGTCCAATTTCTGAAAAATCAGATGATTTTGGAGTGACATATTGACATTTTATATTGTCTCTTAAAAAAAAAAGATATTCACGTTTCAAATTCTATATTAATTACAAGTTAAAACGTAAGAGCCACATATTTTGTAAAGGGAGTGACATATCCACATTCTGTATTAATTGCAAGTTTGTTGGAATCTATTGTGTATTGGGTGCTATTAATTATTAAAATTTGGTTAAAAATTTTGGTCTGATCTGGTGTTAAGTTATGGTGTGCTCCAGTGCTTATGGCTATTAGATTCAAATTATTCATGTTTACTATTTATAAGGAAATCAAAAGTAATGACCACTGTCATCAACTTATACCCTTTTTTATATTCATTTAGTTTGGTTTTAAGACTCAGTCTGGGGATTGGCTCCACTCCTGAGAGTCTGAGACTGTATTTTGTTAACTGTTTAAACCAAAACCCAAAACTTCTTTTTGGGTTTGCTATCCGTGCCATTATCTATGGGCATTTGACCCATAAACCCAAAGATGCTTTGTGTGTGAGATCATGTTTTTTAATGAATCACTTGATTGCATGAACTTTAGTAAGTTAGTCACATAGCTGCACACTCTTTTGTTAGACATTGAAGATCTTTATGAGGCAATTCACAAATTAATCCAGTGTAGTACATATGGTAACATCTTTATTAGATATAGATTAGTGATAGTGTTTTTGCTTAAGCTGGAACTGCTCAGTGTCTTAAAGTGACTTTATGTCACAAGTCACAAAAAAAGATTTTGAAGCCATATGGAAGACATAAGAATGTTACTAAGTTGTTTCCTTCTTTCGGCTTTAGTTGTGGAGTAGTATTGATATGAAAATTTCTTTTCATATATTCTTGCATATTTTTCTTATCTCAGAGCTTTGATACCCGTTTCATTCTCAAAGTCTCCGAAAAGTGTTATCTCGAAGTCCCCAAAAAGTGCAATCTCAAAGACCCCGAAAAGAGCAATCTTAAAGTCACCGAAAAGCACACTCTCAAAGCCCATAAAAACTGTAATCTCAAGGCCTTTAAAAACTGCAATCTCAAAGTCCTCGAAAAGTGCTTCAGTCTGTTTGTCTTTGCAAAATAAGAGCCAATGGAAGACAAGGAAGTATGTCTCTTTCTTGATTGCTTTACTTTTATGAACATAGAAATTTTGTAACCTTAATGGCTCTTATGTTCTAAGATCGTCTGGAATATGGAAGGATTTGATTTTGAGTGAAGTATGCTTTTAAGAATTTTTTTTTCTTCCCTTTTGTTATGTGCTCCTACCCTAACTGCAGGTCATCAACACCAATTTTGATCTCAAGTCGCTCCAAAAGTGCATCTCAATTGTGTTCAGCATATAAGAGTAGATGGAAGATAACATCAAAGTTGGTATCTTTTTTAATTTTTTTTTGGTTTACAACTAGAATTAATGACAATACTTTTGTTTGATATATTCTTCAGGCTAGTTATCTTCTTTAATAGCCAGCGAAGAAAAATTGATTTTCTAATTGTTTTCTTTCCCAAAATCTTCATTCAAGAAACTTTTGTTTAAGTTTTTTATTGACACCTTACATATTATCTTTATAGAGACGTAATTTCCAGTGTTTTATCTCTACATCATTTCATGTTTTCTTGATATATGTCTGTATTTTTCCAGGTCATCAAAATCAGTCCTGATCTCAAGATCCCCCAGCACTCCTCCAGTTCATTTTTCTGCACAACAGAAAAGTCACTGGAGGATTACAACAAAGTAGGTTTGCATCCCCTATTATTGGTTATTATTTTTTGGCATAGTATATTTTTGGCTGAAGTATTTGTTTCCCATTTGTGACACATGGGTAATCTGTTTATTCTTTGGGTGTATCTTTCTCAAGAGATCAGAGGCTGCATAAGTTGGTTTTTGAGGAAGGTGGATTGCCTGATGGAACGGAAGTAGCATATTATGCTCGTGGACAGGTTGTTGAGAAAAAGATTGTTCATGCTTATATGTTATTTATCTTGTTATTGGAATAAAATAATTCCTTCTTGTAAACAGAAATTGCTAATTGGCTATAAGAAGGGCTTTGGAATATTTTGCCGCTGCTGCAACAGTGAGGTATTTTCTACTACATTTTTGAACTTCAAAGTTCATGAATTCTGTATTGAAAATTGACTTTTTTTTCTTTTATTTTGTAGGTCAGCCCCTCACAGTTTGAGGCTCATGCGGGTTGGGCTTCTCGTAGGAAACCGTAAGTTTTTGTGTGAGATATTCTGCAGCTACCTATGTCACTATTTCCCTTAACTATTTGATAATTCTATGGTTTTGTTTGTAATTTTTGGCAGCTATGCATACATTTATACATCTAATGGCGTGTCTCTCCACGAATTGGCAATATCTTTGTCTAGAGGTCGCAGATATAAAGCCAAGGATAATGATGACTTGTGCATCATTTGTGCAGATGGTGGGAATCTTGTGCTTTGTGATGGATGCCCAAGGGCCTTCCACAAAGGTGAAGCCACAGATTCAATATAAATTTTTTACTTCTGTTTATTCTTTTCTTTTTGTTTTGTTTCGTTTTGGTTTTGTTTTGTCTGATTTTTGTTTTGTTTTGTTTTTTTAAGGGAGACCTTTATTTTCCATTATAGTCCAATAAGCAACGCTTTTGGCTGTGAGAAAGTTGATACATTGAATCTGAGAAAGAAAGAGAGAAAAGGAAGAAAGCGATATTTGCAAACACTTTGTTAATTATATTTTAAGTGCATAATTTGTGGACAGTAATATGCTGAAAATTTGTTTTATTTGTTTGAGTTTTTGTCAATGGGGTAAATCTGAAATTCATTGCATCTGAATTTTTCTTTGCAGTTATTGGGGGTATGCATTGTATATCACTTTTAAGATAATTTGCGGAATCATGCTGGAAAGGCTCATTGAGTTCCCTCTCTGAGACACTTTCTCATCTGTATTTGCCTTACATGAGTTTGCTGTGTGAATTGTTTGCCCCATGCAGACTGTGCATCTCTACCAAGTGTCCCTCGTGGTGACTGGTACTGTCGGTTCTGCGAGAATATGTTTCAAAGAGAAAGGTTTGTGGAACATAATGAAAATGCTGTTGCTGCTGGAAGGGTTTCAGGAGTTGATCCTATAGAACAGATAACCCAGAGATGCATTCGTATTGTCAAAGACATAGAAGCTGAACTTACTGGATGTGTTTTATGTAGGTAATAATTAGAAAGCTGTTTTATTGAGTTTTATGGTCTTAGATATCATATTTGTTATGCAGTCATGAGGGGCAGTTGTTTGATGTATTTCTCTTGATGTTGCTTTTATTTATATATTCGTTCTTGTATGCAGAGGTTATGATTTTAGCAAATCAGGGTTTGGTCCACGAACTATTATACTTTGTGATCAGGTATTTTTATATTTTCATGTCATTTTTTGTTGCATTTGAAGTGCATTTCATAGAAAATGTTATTGCTGCTTCTATTTAAACAACTAAATGGTGCTCTTCTCTTGTTGTGCCAGTGTGAGAAGGAATATCATGTGGGCTGTTTGAAGAAACATAAAATGGCAAATTTGAAGGTGAGAAAATAAAAGATCGCATAATAATCATATCAGAAGCACCTTTTCTGTCTTGTGTACTAGCAAATATATTTCTGGATCAAAGTGTTGATGGCCGTTCTCTGACAGGAATTACCAAAGGGGAAGTGGTTTTGTTGCACAGACTGCTGTAAAATTCATTCTATTTTGCAAAAGTGTCTATCTAATGGAGCTGAGAAGCTTCCAGACTCTCTCTTGGATGTTATAAAGAAGAAGCATGAAGAAAAGGGTTTGGAGACTGTCGATGGATTTGATGTGAGTTGGAGACTTATTAGTGGCAAAATTGCTTCTCAGGAATCTCGGCTATTACTTTCAAAAGCTGTTTCTATTTTCCATGTAAGTGCTGAACTCTTTTTTAAAAGGTTGTGGTGGAAACTCATGGTCATCCCACATTATTTTTCTGCTTTCTTTGTCCTCTCTTTCTTTGTTCTCCCTATCCCTCCTACCAAACATATTGTAAAAGAGAATAGAGGAATTGAAATCTGTAGCATGGATGACCTTCTTCCATTTAGTTTGTCTAGTGTTGGAAAAATTAATCCCTGTTATGTTGCCAACCCAAATTTGGTTGGTATTTGAGTTTTTCTATTTTTTTTCTTTGCTGAGTTGGTGTGCAAGGGTGGTTCTTAGGCTCTCTCTCCCTCCCTCATTCCTCTCCTTCTTTCTCTATGTTTTCTCGAACAACTGATTGAAAAATAGATTATAAATAGAAATGAATGTTACATGCTTTTAAGCAATTGGTTTATTTTTCTTAAATCAAAGTGCAGTGTTTAATTGAATCACCCATGTCTGTGTTTCAGGATTGCTTTGACCCTATTATTGATTCAGAATCTGGGCGCGATCTTATTCCAGCCATGGTTTATGGGTAGGCATAAGATCTGTTACCTTGTATTGTAGTTGCTTGATGTAGCCCAAAGTTTTCATGTTCGTCCAGTATTCTCTAATAGTACCTGTCATGTGTACAGAAGGAATGTTAGGAGCCAAGAATTTGGGGGGATGTACTGTGCAATACTGATGGTCAAGTAAGAATTAATTGTTTGATTTCTGATCTTGGGCTTGCTTCTCTGAATATAATTGTTAAAACTCATCTACTGATTTTGCAGCTCAACCGTTGTATCAGCTGGAATTGTTCGTGTTTTTGGTCAAGAAATTGCTGAACTTCCTTTAGTTGCTACAAGTAGTGGTAACCATGGCAAGGTGAGACCAGGTTCTCTATGATGTTTGCCCCTACTTTCTTGTTCTGTTGGCTTTTTTTGTGATGCAATGTTCAAATTTTTTAGATCTCTGTTAATCACCCACAACGTTATTACTGCAAATTTAACTTTGATATAATTTAACTTTAATACACAGGGTTACTTCCAATTATTGTTTTCTTGCATTGAGAAGCTGCTTGCTTTCTTAAGTGTGAAGAACCTTGTGCTACCAGCTGCGGAAGAAGCGGAGTCCATATGGACTGAAAAATTTGGTTTTACAAAGATGGATCCGGACCAGGTATGTCTAATTAATGCCTCCATTTTGCTTGTGCCCTTTTGATGGCCTAGTGTTAACGTTGTCCCTTGTGCTGCAGCTTAGCAACTACAGAAGGACTTGCTACCAAATGGTGACCTTCAAAGGAACATCAATGCTGCATAAAAGGGTTCCTGAGTGTCGGGTTGTACATACATTATGATAGCAGTGGAAATTTAAGAGCTTTTTTGCTTCTTTTGTTCCCGTTCTTTCTTAGCAAGCTTTCTGTTTCCAGTTCATGTTTGTAAAATTTTCTGAATTGGAATTGTCTAGCCTCTGCTGTTCATATAAACATTGTTATTCAACTCCCACCTTGCTTTTAATCTATTTATTCGTTTAGTTTTTAGAAGGCCTAATGTGTACATGCTTGGTGAAAATTGAATTATCGTCTTTACTATTTTCTTAGTGTGCAGCAGATGTATCATCAGATTACGTGTGATGCCAATATTACTTACTATTGACAATTTAGTATGACCAAACATACAAGTTAATTCCAAGAGTGGAATTTGCTTATGCCAACAATCTGAAATCCACTTTTGTCAACAATCTGAAAATCCATTTTTTGCACCAGATACGAAAAGGTCCACACATAGCAGCAACTCAGATATTAAATTGATAAATCTATGAGTATTGCACTAAACGTGGTGCTGTTCAAATTCACAAGTCTTTTACCCAATTTCAAATTTGGGTATTCATTTGACGGGGCATCAATTCTTTGATCAGTTATTTCAACTATTGTGGTCAGGTGTGTGATCATTAAAGATTGGGTTGTGTATGCACATGTCTGAGTACTATTGTAGCCTACAAACATGTGCTGGGGCGGTGCCATAAATTTGAAGTCACTTTTTCTTCTGGATGAGGCATGATTAACTCAAGTCCACCGCCCTGTAGGGTAATACCCTTATGATCAATTGTCAAGAACCACTTCCAATTTCCTTAAAATTAGAATTAAAGTTCAAGTTTCATTTGTACCACCACTAAGTCACTAACACCACCAAAACACGTGCCCACACCTGACCACTTTCACTGCTCTCATCTTGAATCATGCCCATACTCCTCTCACCTTCTTTTCCTTCTGTGGCATAGCGTATGCATCTTCCGAACTCCATATCTCTCTCTCTCTCTCTCTCTCACATTCCATACCATTACTTTTAAAAGCAGAGATTTTGTAATCTCGACACGCACAAACATCATATAAAGGCCCATACAATTCTTACCTCCCACTCCAAACACACCCCCCCAACCCCCCCTCTCCTTTAGATGACCAATTTTCCCATACATAATAAAGTAACTCCTACAAGACCCAGCCCACTTCTTAACTCAAAATAACATAAAACGTCAACTAAAGCCTTAACTATGAGAACTAAAACAACCGTCTTCTTTTGGTTCTCAGCCTTTGTCATTGCAATCGTTTCCATCATCATTGCTCTCCACCACATCCTCTCTCTTTCCTCATCTTTTATTATTGCCAAGAGTGCTCAAAATGGCTTCAAGCTTACCATCTTAGATGGAGTTGTCAAGCAAAGCGGCGAGAGCTTATTGTCTGTCCTTAGAAGCATTGTGTCCAGACACCATCACCACCGGAGGAGGCGTAAATGTGACAAGACCAAATGGAAATCTAGGCTTATATCTGGATACAATGTGTCCCTAGTTTTGACCGTTGGGTTAAAAGGTTGCACAAATTTTAGTAGTGTGCAAAAGGCCGTAGATGCTGCCCCAGAGCTTAGCTCTTATAAGACCCTCATCATAATTGATTCCGGTACTTACAGGTATTATCAAGGATAAAATGGAATTTCTTATATGAAGTTGGGTATGGGTTTGCGCAGAAATATTCTCGTCAGATAGTCTAATATGTTATATTATCAAATATTCAGTCTCTGTGTGGTCCTAATTTTACGGTCTGACTGCATAATCAAATATCTGGCAAGGAAACATTGCCTTGGGTTTGCATCTACTAACCATATAATCACATATATGATGGCAGGGAGAAGGTGACAGTGGGTGTGAAGAAGAAAAACTTGATATTTCAAGGACAGGGTTATCTTAACACTGCTATAGCATGGAATGACACAGCCAATTCTACTGGAGGGACTGCTAGCAGCTCTTCAGTTGCCATCTTTGCTCCCTATTTTACTGCCTACAATATCAGCTTTCAGGTGAAAAAGAGAGAGTACCTGTATATATATATATGTATGTATGTTTCCTATGTGGGATTTCAATTTTGGTTAATTTTCTTTGGTTCTTTGAGAAGAACACGGCTCCGCCACCATCTGCTGGAAGAATTGGAGCACAGGCAGTGGCACTTCGAATTGCAGGAGATCAAGCTGCATTCTATGGATGTGGCTTCTATGGTGCCCAAGACACACTTAATGATGACCGCGGGAGACATTACTTTAGAGAATGTTTCATTCAAGGATCCATTGATTTCATCTTTGGAAAGGCTAGATCACTGTATGAGGTAGAGCAATCACCCAGTACACTTTGAACGCATTCTAACATATATAATACAATTATAACCTGGTTTGGAGTCATCAAACTGTTCCCAAATTTTGGTCATCAAAAGATGTGGCAGATGACCCGTTACAAAAGAGTAGTGCTACACCTACCAAATGATGTCACAACTTTTCATTTATTTAAATTTGAGCTTACTCTTAAAACTTATTTTATGTCTAACATGATATGTATATCTACACATTATTTGATAAACAAATTTAATGAGTCTGATATTATTAGGAAGAAATAAATGAAATTAAAAATGAGTCATTGTACGAATTAATGAAAGATTGCTACATCATTTGGATCAAAAAATTTGGAATTTGTTTTGGTGGCTCTAACCATACTCTTAAGAAAATGCATTATTGGGGGATCACATGCATAATTTACAATCTTTGTAACAGGGGTGCACCATTAATTCAATAGCAAATCCAGTGAAAGTGGGGATAAGTGGAGCCATCACAGCCCAAGGAAGGCAGTCAATGCAGGAGCAAAGTGGGTATTCCTTTGTGAATTGTAGCATTGGAGGGACTGGGAAAGTGTGGCTTGGTCGAGCTTGGGGACCTTATGCCACTGTGGTGTTCTCCAAAACATACATGTCTGATGTTGTGGCTTCAGATGGATGGAATGACTGGAGAGACCCCTCTAGAGACCAGTCCGTGGTTGCTCCTATATTATTATTTTTTTTTTTTGGGGTCCATTCAATTCCTCTTTTTTGGTTTTTTTATAATTGCATAATTATTTGAATGCAGGACAGTGTTTTTTGGGGAGTACGAGACCCCTCTAGAGACCAGTCCGTGGTTGCTCCTATGTTTTTATTTTTTTTTTTTGGGGTCCATTCAATTCCTCTTTTTTGGTTTTTTTATAATTGCATAATGATTTGAATGCAGGACAGTGTTTTTTGGGGAGTACGAGTGCATGGGAGAAGGAGCAAATTATAAATATAGGACCTCATATGCAAGGCAGCTCAATGAATCTGAAGCAGCCCCCTTTTTGGACATTTCGTACATTGATGGAAATCAGTGGCTTTTATACCCTCCAGTACCCTTCAATCTTCATGATGACCATAAACACAATGATCAATATACTCAAACTTACTAATATGTTATGTGGTCTTGATGGATTAGGGAGAATTATGTCGGAATGACCGTGATTGATAGTCTAATAACGTGTCATAAACAATCTAAAAACATTTGAGCTTGTGACTTCTTATTTTTGTACTCTCAAGATGCATATGACTTATTTATTGCTAGTTTCACTTGGCGAACTTGTAATTTAATTAAATTTGGTTTGCTGTGGATTGTGTTGGCAGTGTTGCCATGTGCTGCAAACGAGTTATAAGATATCATTATTATGAAATGTCGAGTTAAGTATCGATTGATTGTATGATTTGAATAATGCATATGTACAGAATTATATTTATGGAGGCTATGAAAATAACTAGTGATTTACAACTGGAGTAACCTAACATACTGGAGATATGGAGGAAACTGGTATTCACAATTGAAACTGTTACATTGAACTCTTGCTTGAGCCCAGGTTGAACTTGAATCTGCAACCCAAGATTTGAAGCCATGCATTTGTCCCAAGAACCATGAGTGTTGAAATTAAGGGCCCGGTTGGCAATTTTTTTAAAATTGCCAAAAGCACTCTCAGATTAGTAAAAACGTTTTTTGTAGCGTTTGATAAAAATATATATAAGTGCTTTTGGGTTATAGAAGCACCTGACAAATGCTTTCATCAAGAAGCACTTCAAGTGCTTTTGCATGAACCACTTAAAATTTTTATAAAAATTTGTATGTGCTTTTTTGCAGAACCGCTTATGCAAAAACAATAATAAATAAAAATGCTTCTAAGAACCAGTGCCAAACATGCCCTAAATGATGGAATTTTCAACATGACATATACCATGGTGAAAAACATAGATTCAAATTATTTCATAAGTGAAGAAATAAAGAGAAGAGATGAAAAGGTTGCAAGATTACAGCTTCTATTCTTTGTATAGCATTAGCGGAGGTTGCAAGGTTACAGACCTTCCCTCTTGATCTCACACACAAACTTGATATTTATATCAAGTTCATAAAGTGCTTTTACACCAAAATATCTAGAGGAGGTGATCTCAACCAATTACATGAGCTTGAGTATCAAACCTTCCTACTTAGAAGTCTAAGCAAATCTCTAAGGTAATGATTTCAGCCACCTATATGTAAACTTGATAATCTTTGCCATAATACTTAGTAACTAAGTAAAAGCAAACATTTAATATGATCACAAATTTGTCAAACTTTTTGCCTTTAGTTGAATTCAATCAATTAGATATTAACTTCAACACTCCCCCTTAATGTCTAATTGTTGAACACCTAAAAGTTCTCTTAGATAGTAGAACATTTGCTTTGGTAATGCCTTTGTGAATATATTAGCAACTTGGTCTTCAGTCTTACAGTATACAACCTTGATCATATTGTCATCTACAGCGTCCCTTTTGAAATGATGTTTGAGTGCTATATGCTTGGATCGACTGTGATAAACTAGATTCTTGGTCATTGCTATAGCTGACTTTTTGTCACACAGGATTGGAGTTGCTATCTCTTGCTTCTCACCAAAATCTTCTAGGATTCTTCTCAGCTATGTTGAGGTGCTTGTTTTAGGCCATGAACCTTTTTGAGCTTGTACACCTTCAGTTCTTGTCCTTCAATGATAATATCTTGAAGTGGATCATAAAAGACCTTCTCCCTTCAAGACTTCATTGAGTAATGTGTGTAGCCTAATAACTGGTGCAAAAATCTCATTCGTAGTCAACACCTGGGTGTTGTGAGTATTCTTTTGCCACAAGTCAGGTCTTTTCACTAATTTCCATGTTGAATTCTTTTCTATCATAGAAATTTCTTCTTCCAAAGCTTTTCTCCAAGCTCCATCCTTCATTGCTTTCTCAAAACTTCTTGTGATGGGAGCTAGATTGAGGACTTGCTTGTTGAGTTGATTGCAAAAGTGTTTGATTTCAATTTCTTCTTCACTTTCTTCTCCTTCATTGTTATCATAACATGAAGTGTAGAAACTTGAACTGAGTTGTTTTCCCAATTCCATGATTTTTTTTTTTTTGAAAAATGACATCCCTGAAAATCACAATCTTCTTTTGAATAATGAACTTGCTGATTTCTCTTGAACCACCAAGTTTCCTCTGAATGACTCTTCTTATCACTTAGCATGATTACTATTGTTAAATTGTGTGGAAAACACCACAGAGTTCTATTTCTCCTCAATATGTGAGCTTGATAATTTTTACCATAATACGTAGTAACTAAGTAAAAGCAAACATATAATATGATCAAAAAGATGTCAAACTTTTTGTCTTTAATTGAATTCGATCCATTAGACATTAACTTCAACACTAAAGCTTTAACTGTTGTCTTGAGTCGATTCTTCCATAACATCTTGAATGAAAGATGACAAGTTTGAGTGAGATGACCCTCCTTCCATAGCCCTTCTACCCATCTCTCCAAGTTCTCTTGCTCTCTCTCTTCTTCTTTCGCCTTCTTCGCCCCCATCCATCAGTGTTTCTATAGCCTTCTTCACTCCATCTTTCTTGACCAACACCCCGACTTTCTCTTCATCCCCCCACCTAACAGGGACTTCTACACCTACCCGAACACCGACCCTCAGAACCTCTACGATCAGTTTTTCGTTGAAGAACTGCTCAGCGAATAGAGGCCATGTTATCAATGGTACACCAGAACATGCCCCTTCTATTGTTGAGTTCCAACCACAGTGGGTTAAGAACCCTGCAATTGCCGGACTGGAGAGAATAAAAACTTGTGGGGCCCAACCTTTGATCAAAAGACCCCTCCCTTTGATTCTTTCCCCAAATCTTTCCTCCTCTAACCACTGCTCTAATTGTGAATTTTTCTCACCTGTTTTGATTACCCATATGAATGGTTGCCCTGATGCTTCTAAACCAAGTCCAAGTTCTATCAGTTGTGATGAGACTAGTCTACAAAGGCTTCCAAGACAAGCATAGATGACAGACCTTGGTTTCATTGAGTTGAGCCATTCCAAGCATTGTATCTCATCAATTGAGGCCTTGTTACCTCTTGAAAACCTGTCTAAATTGTTTTTGTTGCACAAAGAAACTGGCCCAATGCACCAAACCTTTTTCTCAAGCACCTTCGCCAACTCCTCAGCGCACCCTTGCTCCAATTCATCAAAGCTATTCACCACAACCCCATAAGATTTTGACTCTGCCTCTTGTATCTTGTCCCGGAAGTCATCCAAATCAGGCTGAGTAACAAATGCTCCGGGCAGCTGGGCCTTGGTGATCTCAATCCTCTGGGGAAGCCCCGGCACCACAAAAGGCTCAGAGTCAGAGGTGACAGAATTGTGAGCATTATAGACTTTGACATTATGAGAGCTCAGCAGTGAGAAGCAGCACATCCCATGGAAAACAATTCTCGGAACATTGAACTTCTGAGCTGTTTTCGACGTCCACGACAGGCTCTTGTCTGATATTATGCAGCTTGGAATTAGCTTCTGTTCTTGAAGGTACTCTTCCAGTGGTTTCTGCAGCAGACTCAGAGCTTTGTAGAATTTTCTCAGCAGATTGCGTGATGGTAATATGTCAAGATTCTCGCACCCAATTGGAAGTCCTACTTCTAGGCATGGAAATGGAATCTTCACAAAAGATATTGGAAGCCCCGAATCTCTTGCTCGAGAAATGGTGGACTCAAATCTTGAGGCATTGCAAGGAGTAGTGACCAAGCTAACCATCACGCCACGCTCTGCGAAAAGCCTAGCCATGTCTATCATGGGGATCATGTGGCCTTGTGCCATGAGTGGGATTAAGACAAAGTGAGGATGCTGCTGCCTGGCTTGGGAAGCCATAACACCAAGCTAGATCCGTCACAAGCCTCTTCTTTGCTACTAAGATTGGTTATAGCTGATACATACGCTTCTTGCTCTAAAAATTAAAAGAAAAATATTTGGGTCACCCCAAGGGGTGACCTCAAGGTCCACCCCACCCCTCGAATTTATGATTTCGGCAATGTTGACGCATAATCGGAACCGTTTATATTTTAGATCACCTATTATAGATCATCTATGCAAAAAATCAACTCAATCGGAAATCATTTGGTTATATAATTGTTGTCAATTAAAGAGAAAAGATGAATGGTTCCGAATTAAAGAGTGATTTTTTGACCAAACCGTTGATTTTTTCTATTTAATTGACAACAATTCTATAACCAAATGATTTCCGATTGAGTTGATTTTTTGCATAGATGATCTATAATAGGTGATCTAAAATGTGAACGGTTCCGATTATGCGCTAACATTGCCGAAATTGTAATTTCGAGAGGTGGGGTGACCTGAAGGTCACCCCAAGTGTGACCCAAAAATTGTTCAAATTAAAAAAGACCTACTTGTAGTATTAAAATAATCGCCTTATATATATATATATATTGGAGTGGGCCCATGGGAGATTCTTCAATAAAATTATTTGAGGATCCTCAATGGAAGGTTCTCTATATATATGTATATATATGATTTCAAAGAATAGATGAAGTCGTTTTGGTTAGGTGGCGATAGCTAATTAGAAAAATGTGATTTAAAAAAATAATGGCTTGCACGTACTGGTTAGATTTCGGCAGGGCCAAGTCTCCCTAGGTGAGCTTGACTTTGAATAATTCAATCAGCTGATTTCACATGCAACATCGATATATAATCAAAACTTCATTACCCTACATGGCCCCAGTGATTTTTATTCTTTGTTTTTGTGTTTCTTCTTTACAGCTTGCAAAAAGAGTAGGGCTAATTGGTCTGAGTGTTACTTTCACACCAATCATCCTCAGAGTTTAATGACAATCATTAGGTCATGAAGCCAAACTCGATCTGTGTAACAAGAGCTTGGTATATATAGCCTATATTACAAATAAGAGGAATATTTTCTCATTAATGAAGGCTTTTATAGAACTTTGGTCAATATTGGTCAATTTTTCCTTCTACAAGGACACAAAGTCTCTCACATCTCAATCTACTTGAAAACCGAATTCATGATCGGCCTCAGTGTTGTTTGTTACTGCAGAAATGTGCATAGACTCTGCAACACCTTTTATATGAGAGCCTACTCGCTTTTAATCACATACGACAGTTACATATATATATATATATATAAAATAATTTTTCTATATTTTTTTTTTCATGTGTTCAAAGTCGGCCAAACTAGCTATTAGTTTAGTGATATTACTCTTCATAATGTTAAAGAAGTCCCAACTTCGAATCTCTCCCCAAATAAGAAAAGAAAAGTCGGCATGTGAGTTAGTGAAATTTATCAAGATGCAGAAATGTGCATAGACTCTGCAACACCTTTTATATGAGAGCCTACTCGCTTTTAATCGCATACGACAGTTACACATATATATAAAAAATAATTTTTCTATATTTTTTTTTCATGTGTTCAAAGTCGGCCAAACTAGCTATTAGTTTAGTGATATTACTCTCCATAATGTTAAAGAAGTCCCAACTTCGAATCTCTCCCCAAATAAGAAAATAAAAGTCGGCATGTGAGTTAGTGAAATTTATCAAGAAATTATAAAAAAAGATATAGAAGAGATTCCAAATAGGCCTGCCTCTATCATGCTGAGGGTATGCCATTGTTGATAAGACTGAGTCATTGGCATTAGCTGAAACATAAAAAAGTTAATAATAAAAAGAAGTCTGAGTCATCGCTATGAAGGTGTGGTTGGATCTTATAGCTGAGTCAAGACATGAATTGCAAGTCTTCTTGTTGTTTTTTTTCTTTGGATGTACATCATGTATTTAACTAGGCTTAGTGCCTTAATTTGTGGCTCACTATGTTCTCGACTTTGACTGATTCTAAAGTATTTTATACTCATGCATATTATGCATATATATTTGGACATTTGTCTCTTGTCTGCAATGGCTCAACCCCCTAATATGTTTTTGCTTCAGTCAACCCTTTGCGTGCCAATAGGGTTCTACAACTTTTCTAGTGTGTGTTTTCGAAAATGAGGAAAGTGAGGTTTGTTTTCGGAAGTCATCCATGTGTGTTGATATATGTGAAATTCATATGTATTACGATAAGAGTTGATAACAATTAACGTTATTAAATGATGTATCAGAGTATGTTACTATCTTGTTGAAAAATATTGTTGAAAGATATTATTGTATCATTAGGTGACCAAAGTAAGCAAATTTGAAGCATTCAAAGCTAAAACTAATGTATCTTGTTTTAAACAAAGATTTTTTGCAAGTTTCTTCTGCAAATTGACAGGAATCTAAAGCATGTATATCATATCTTATTCTGTGGCGAAGTGTTGTATTGGTTGGTGGGTCACAATCATGCAGGTGAGTTCAATTTGTATATTATGGAAGTTCAGTTAATACAATTATTCTAATGAAAATAAGGGTAGTGGTTAAGAGTTGACATAATCCAACTTGAGAAGATAATCAAGGGTCAACAAATAACTCCTCCAATCACTGCTATAGCTCAGGAGACCAACCATTAAGGTTCTAAGTTTTAAAAAATTTCGCCAGTCAGCATTGGCTCTAATAAATTATCTAATCCTTCTACGAACAATCTAGAGGGGGTGGGAAAATATGCTTGGTGGGTGGTTATAGTGTCACTATATATATAATCATAGAGTGCTTATATTCTTACCCACTTATTTTATCTTCTCATCCACCTTAGTTTTACAATCTTATTAAATTTAAAAAAAATATATAAAAACACTTTTCACATCCTTTATTATTCTTATAATACCATTTGATATACCCTTTAAGATAATTTTTTGCAAGAGGATCTTTTAGTGGAGCACACAAAAATGAATGGTTCGAATCGTTAGAAACACAATTGAGATGTGAGATTCTACATAGAATTACACTTGAAGAATTGAATAGTTGGTTATTATGAAACCTTCAAAATTGGAAGAGCCCCGATAAATCAATAGAAAACTATTGAAAACACTACATGAGAACTTTCAATTACGCTACTAATCAATGAATTATGTTTTTGGTAAAGAAGAACTAAAGTGAAAGACTTTTAAGAAGCAAAATTGCCAATTTTCATGTACGTGGAAAACCAAATTATTTCCACTTTACAAACTACATAGGATCAAATAGGGACACATGTGATTTATAGTTCAAACGGATAAAAGAACAATATTATAAGAGTCACTACGTACTTAGAAAATGATGCAGGTCAGTATAAGGAAACCTTTATGATTTTTCCAAAAAAAATAAAAAAGGGTGCATATCATCAGTCACTTTATCACATCATACAGAGGGTTGGATTGAATTGTGGGTATCCCAATCGTGTGGAGGAGGACTTAGCCCCAGATGGGCACCTTTTGGAGGAGGCTAAGCCACTTTGAGATGAGTTTAATGAGGCTAGCTGTGCAGCCTGCGCGTATATTTCTTGAGTTGCAAACGGGTTTACTCACTTCCTTGCTTGTTATGCTCTACAATGTGAGAATTCTGTTTGTTGGGAGAGTGATTTTCCTGAATGGCTAATAACACAGCTGCAAGTTGATTGTAATCATGCTTTAGTTTCTATTCAATAAAGTTATTGAATCCAAAAAAGAAGGTAGAAGAACATGCTATTATAGCTACACAGATGGTTCAAATTTCGATCCTCACCCTAAATTAAAATGATTCATTTCTTAGCATTTAACATTGCTACTTGTTTTTTTATGATCTTATATCTTCAATTAGTAGTGTAATGTTAAGGTAAGAAGACCCTCCCTATTCTGTAGCCTTCTTGGCCATGATTGCAAGCTTTCTTGCTCTTTCTCTTCTCTCTTCTCCTTCTTTATTTCCTTACTTGACCATCACTTTGTCTCTGGCCTCCATAAATTCACTCCTCAAAGATTTCCTTAAATTCACTCTTCTCCTTCTTTATTTCCTTACTTCACCAACCCCAAAGATTTCTCTTGTCCCCCCAATGGAATATAAACCTCAGCCCCCACTCTCTCACCAATCCTCAACACTTGCACTATCATCTTCTCATTGTAGAACTGCTCAGCAAACATAGGCCATGTTATCATTGGAACCCCAGCACAAATCCCTTCCAATGTCGAATTCCAACCACATTGTGTTAAGAACCCTCCAACTGCAGGGTGTGAGAGAAGTAGTACTTGTGGAGACCAGCCTTGGATCAACAGTGCTCTCCCCTTTGTCCTCTCCTCAAATCCCAACAACCATTTTTCCCATTCCTCTGTTTGGTTTGTGGTAAACACCCAAACAAAAGGCTCGTTCGATGCTTCCAAGCCTAAACCAAGCTCTACCAATTGAAGGGTTGTGAGGCGGCTAAGGCTTCCGTGACATACATAAACCACTGAGCTCTGAGGCCATGAATCAAGCCACTTGAGGCACTGTTTTTCATCAATTGAGGCCATGCTGCCTCTCTGTGCCTTGTCCAATTCTGTCTTGTTGGATAGAGACACTGGACCAATGCTCCAAACCTTAACTCCACTAACCTTCCTATATTTTTTCACATATTCAGATTCCAACTCCTCAAAGCTATTGACAACAACCCCATATGCCCCTTCTTCAGCTTCCTTTACCTTTTTGTGAAGAGCTCTGAAATCTTCGGAACCTGGATTCAAGTCCCCAGGTAGTTGGGATTTAGTAAGCTCAATCTCATCAGGCAAACCAGGCACCACAAAGGACTCTGATCCAGTCACAATCTCCAACACCTTGGATGCTTGTATGTTATGAGAACACAAGAGAGTAAAGCAACTAGTTCCATCAAACAAAAGCCTCGGGATCCTAAAATTTCGAGCAATGTCAGCCGTCCATGTCAGATGTTTATCTGCTATTATGCAGCTGGGGCTGGGTTGCAGAGTTTCAAGCAATTGCTCTACTGGTTGCTGCAGCTTGTCAAGTGCAGCAAAGAAATTCAAGAACAATTTTCACGACGGAATGGAGTCCATGCTTTCACATCCCTCTGGCAAGCCGAACTCTTGAAGTGGCAAGGTGAACTGGACAAGTTCAATAGGCAAACCCGAATCAATGGCACGATCAATGATGGGTTTGATTCCGATGGCATTGAGGGGTGTGGTGACTATTGTTACCGCCACGCCCTTCTGTGCCAATAGCCTGGCCATGTCTGCCCTCGGTATAAGGTGGCCTGAACACATGAATGGTATAAAAAAAAAGTGGAGCTGATGGGATTGGCAAGCCATTGCAATTGGAGTTGAACCAGAGGGGTTCAAATCTGGATGAAGAAGAAATTTTCTGTGCGTTTTCTTTGTAATCAGAGGGGTTGGAATCTAGTGAGATGAGAGCATACATATTCATTTACTTCATGTAACTCGTATTTTCCTAGGCATGTGACCAAATTGTCTCTTTTGAGGTTTTTAAGATTGGTTTTTGGATGCATTAGGAGTGCTGCCTATAGTTGCCAAAATCCAAAAGATTCTGTCATGAAACAAATTGCAGAATATGTAGATCAGTAGATGCTTATCCATAATCCAGTGCATGTGGAGAGGCAGACAAAAAAATTCAGAGGCAGGCCTCTCCCTGCAAAACAAATAAAAAATTGGAGAATGAAGACTAAAGGATTCAAACTTAAAACCTACAGGCTGCAACCAAAATTTTAATACTTTTTTAGACAAAAATTGAGTCCCAAAAGTCTAAGGAATGAGTCAGTAATACCTAACTAACATAGAGAAGAGAAGGTAGAATTAGGTGGCTAGCCAAAAGCTGCCTATCAATGTGAAGGGTTGGTTGTTGTAGCCCTGCATGCAACACCTCATATTTTCTAAACTGGGCATACTGAGGGCACACCGACTGAGGCTGCAATCACTATGCATCCCTAGAATTTTGAGTCTGTGCAGACTCTTTGAGCCTCATCCTAGAGTTCCTTCTGTAAACTAATGTGCAGTTTTAACCATGCATAACTTTTAGACCACTAGAAGAAAGACAAATTGAAAGGTGGTGGGTTTGTAGATGCCATGGAAACTGGGGTTGGACAGAGACAATGTGATAGGTGAATTCTGTAATAATTTTGAAACATAATATAAACCAATTTAAGGGCTAAAGAAACAACTATTTTTCAATAATTACTGTAAAACAAACGGATGGTTTTGAATAGACATAGGCACTCTGCAACAACTAACATAGAAATGGATTTAGCCTCAAAACATCAGTTACAAAGCTGCAAATGGGTTGATTGTAAGTCAAGCAATTGCGTGGCAGTTCACTATATACAACTCAGGCCTAGAAGCCATTTAATTTTTCTAAGATGTCATTCAGGACAGTGATGAGAGCAACAATGGATCATATATTTATGATAGTGACGTAAACAACTGCCTTAATGAGACAACCAGAAATTTTATTTATAATGTACCTGGAAATCTCTCTCTTCTCTCTCTTTCACTCACTCACTCACTCACTCTTTCTCTCATTTTAATTTGTCTCTTTGCAACTTCCTTGTTGCCTGATATCT
Source organism: Purshia tridentata (assembly GCA_003254885.1). Classification (NCBI taxonomy): domain Eukaryota; kingdom Viridiplantae; phylum Streptophyta; class Magnoliopsida; order Rosales; family Rosaceae; genus Purshia; species Purshia tridentata. Next base: position 77,778 of record QANT01008853.1, read on the forward strand.
CGGATTAGCAGTGTAATGTTTAGGTGAGAAGATCCACCTTCTTCTACTGCTCTCTTTGCCATCTCTGCAAACTCTCTGGCTCTTTCTCTTCTCCCTTGGCTTTCTTCTCCATTATCCATCAATTTGTCAATGGCCTCCTTCACATTTTCCCTTTTCACCAATACCCCAGTCTTCTCTCCCAACTTTACTGGATATTCCACCCCGACCCTCACTGCAATTTTTAGAATCTGTGAAACCAGTTTCTCATTCAGAAATTGGTCTGCGGCCAGTGGCCATGTGATCATAGGCACCCCAGCACATATCCCTTCCAATGTGGAATTCCAACCACAATGTGTTAAGAACCCCCCAATTGCAGGATGTGATAAAATTAATGTTTGTGGAGCCCAACCCTGAATCAAAAGTCCCCTTTCTTTGGTCCTTTCCTCAAATCCACTTTCTGTAAGCCACTTTTCCAGTTCCTCTGCTTGACTACCAGCCCTTACAACCCAAATGAATGGTTTATTAGATGCCTCTAAGCCCAATGCAAGCTCTATCAGTTGTTCAGGTATGAGACCATGTAAACTTCCAAGGCAAGCATAAACTACAGAACCTGTTTCCCAAGAAGCAAGCCACTTCAAGAGGTCATTTTCATCAATTGAGGCCTTGTTACCCCTTTGGGACTTGTCTAAGTCATCTTTGTTGCACAGCGAAGCCGGTCCAACACACCAGACTTTATCGTTTTTTGCCTTCTTATATGCTTTAGCATATGCCGGCTCCAATTCCTCAAAAGTATTCATAATTATCCCATATGACGCCGTCTCAGCTGCTAGCATATTGTCAGCAAATTTGTTGAAGTTTTTTGTCGTAAATCCAGGCAGCTGAGCTTTGGTTACCTCAATTCGATCAGGCAAGTCAGGCACAACAAAGTACTCCAATTCGAAAGCTATGTTCTCATGAACCTTGGACATGTGCAAATTGTGCATGCACACTGGACAAAAGCAACCTGTTCCACCGAAAGATATCCTTGGAATGTGAAACATGCGCGCGAGGTTGATTGTCCATGGTAAACACACATCAGATATTATGCAATTCGGCTTGGGGGTTAGCTCTTTAAACAACTTTTTTGCTGGCTTTTGTAACAAGGCAGTTGAATTAATGAAATTGCTGAACAAGTCTGGTGAAGGTAGCATGTCAGCGTTCTCACAGCCATCAGGCAATCCTGCTTCTTCACATGGAAATTTCAGTTGGATTAGCCGGATTTGGAGCCCGGATTCTATGGCACGAGTAAGAACTCTTTGAAAGCGGGCTGCATTAAGTGGGGTGGTGACTATGGTGATGATCATGCCTCGTTGTGCCAACAGTCTAGCAATGTCTATCAATGGAATCATGTGGCCTTGGGCCATATAAGGAAACAAGACAAAGTGAAGCTGCTGGCCCTCTTGAGAAGCCATGGAAAAGTAGTGAATTATTGGATGAACAATTGTTACCTATGAAAGTGCAGACTTCTGGCTCTTGATTGATATAAGCAAACTTCAAGTTACTGGACAATGGCGACGTAAGAGCATACAAAAGCTATATTGGTGTACATATCCAAAAAGGAAGATGAGATTTTTGTGGTTCAGATCAGTAGAAGAAAGTTCTTTAGGACAAGTAGTATTCAATATTGAAATATTTTGGTAAAGGTTTGATTAATTGCTTCACTAAAACTTTGCAGTATCTTTAGGAGTAAATGTTGTGGGGCTTATACCTTTAATGGTACAACATGAGGAGGCGTGGTTAGTAAGTAAGTAGCTAGCAAAATTGAATCATTGATAATGGCAAATTACTCTTGTATTCTTCTCCCTATAGGTAGATAAAGCACGCTCATAGAAATCACTGCAATTGAAAATTTGAGATTCCCATACAAAAGTGATCAAATTCTGTGCATGCAGAACTAAACAGATCATATGTATGCCAAACTCCGAGAGCAGAACTAAAAGAGTTTTACCAAACTGACTTTAATTTCCTCCTTAAATACAACCATTGCCAGCACAGGAAGCTTCATTGTGGAGCCATTGTACAGAACAGAGCTTAAACATTAATGTTGGGTTTTTTTTAATCAAACCAACAAAGATTTACCCCATTTCTCAAAATAACAATTTTTATCAAACTTTTGAAGATTAGCCAGAAAGTAGGGTATGTGCCTACGCACCAAACACAACCCAATTTTAGGCTATTCTTAATAATTTTTGTAAAACTGGTATTTTTTAAAGATGGGTAAAATTTTGATAGTTTTTATTCATAAATGAAATTTTTTTGTTTTTATTTATAAATGATTAGGATTCTCTGCTTTCTTTATTTTTATTTGTTTAAATCCGATTCCTATCAGAGACTAAATAAAAAAATATCCTATTAAAGAAATTTAAATCCAATGGTAATGTTGCTCCATCCACACTAAAAAAAGTACTCCGAATCAGAGGTTATATTCTCAAGAACTTTGGATGTGTGCAACTTGTGCATGCACAGTAGAAAAAAGCAACCAAATCCGCAGAAAGATATCCTTGGGAATGTGAAACATGTGAGCAATGTTCAGTGTCCAGGGCAAACACATGTCAGAGATTATGATGCTTGGCTTGGGGGTCAGCTCTTTCAACAGTTTCTCTACCGGCTGTTGCAGCAGGGGGGTTGCAGTAAAGAAATTCGATGCCAAGTATTGTGAAGGTATCATGTCAAAGTTCTCACACCCATCTGGCAGTCCTGCTTCTTAACATGGAAATTTCAGCTGTATTAGCCGGATTTGGAGTCCAAATTCTATCATGCGAGTCAGAATTGATTTAAAAGTGGCTGCATTATGTGGGGTGGTGAATATGGTGATAATGATGCCTCTTTGTGCCAAGAGTCTCGCAATATCTTTCATTGGGATCATGTGGCCTTGGGCCATAAAAGGAAACAAGACAAAGTGAATGTGGCCCCCTTGAGAAGCCATGGAAAAGGGAGTGAATGAACAATTGTCGGCTATGAGTGATATATATGGCATCTTCGTGCTACAAGACAGTGTTGTTTTTCTGGTGACGTAAGAGCATACATATGCACTGTTTTATCCAACGAAGATAGGATTGTAATTGTATGGTCCAGAATAGAACAGAGTTCTGTGGACAGTATTTTACGCACTTCACATGCCTGTCATTCTTTGGCAATCTCTGTCTTTCATGCAGAACTTGATCTGCAGTTATGTGCTCAATTTATGCAGTTACGTACAATAATTCCCTCCTCTAAATAAATTGAAGCAATGGAATGTTGTAGAAATGGTCTTAAATATTGCTTCACTAAGAATTTTGTAGTATCCTTATATTAATGTTTTAAAAGGGAATGTTATCTTACATGAGCGCTTATTCTTGGATGATCGAGTATTTTACGCTCACATCCATAGCAGCAGTTCGACTCTCGGAATAAAAACAAAGAGTAATGTGTGCATCATGTAATATGGACTAACTGTTTCACATGTCATTTGTATAGCAACTGTCATTCTATGAAGTAAAGATAAATATATATATATACACTCCTTTATATTTCTGGAATAGATTTAGTATTTTTGAATTCTATTGTGCTCATTCAATTAACTTTTTTTATTCACTCACTCTCTCGATAAAGTACCTTTATTTTAATACTCTCTCTCCCTCTCTCTCCCTCCTTAGTTTGCCTCTTTGCAACTTCCTTGTTGCATAATATCTTGGAATGGTGGTGAAGATAATGGAAAAAGGTAAGGTAATGGAATGGTTGTAAGAACTCTGCAACAAACTAACATGCAGAAATGGATTTAGCCTCACAGAATCAGTTACAAATCTGAAAATGTGTTGACTAACACACTAAGTATTACAGTTACAGCCATTCCTATGAATGTCTGCTTAAACAAAAATCATTCCAACTAAGGGGTGGACACAATTTGTATAGTTGCATTATCACACATAGAAAAAAAAAACAAAAAAAATAAAATCTGTGAGACAAAGTCTGTCTCAGTCTCTCTCCTCTTACTTAGTCTCTCTGCAGCTTCTTTGTTGCATGATATCTTGGATGAATAGTGTAATGTTCTGGTGAGAAGATCCCCCTTCTCCTACTGCTCTCTTTGCCATCTCAGCAAACTCTTTGGCTCTTTCTCTTCTCACTTGGCTTGCTTCTCCAATATCCATCAAATTGTCTATGGCCTCCTTCACATTTTCCCTTTTCACCAATACCCCAACCTTCTCTTCCTCTCCCCAATTTACTGGATATTCCACCCCAACTCTCACTGCAATTTTCAGAATCTGTGCAACTAGTTTCTCATTCAGGAATTGGTCTGCAAACAGTGGCCATGTGATCATAGGCACCCCAGCACATATCCCTTCCAATGCGGAATTCCATCCACAATGTGTTAAAAACCCTCCAATTGCAGGGTGTGATAATATCAGTGTTTGCGGAGCCCAACCCCGAATCAAAAGGCTCCTTCGTTTGGTCCTTTCCTCAAATCCATTCTCTGTAATCCACTTTCCCAACTCCTCCCCTTGACTACTGGCCCTTACAACCCAGATGAATGGTTTATTGGATGCCTCTAAACCCAATCCAAGCTCTTTCAGCTGTTCAGGTATGAGATTACATATACTTCCAAAGCATGCATAAACTACAGAACCTGGTTCCCAAGAATCAAGCCACTTCAAGAGGTGATATTCATCAATTGAGGTCTTGTTACCCCTTTGTACCTTGTCCAAGTCATCTTTGTTACACAGTGAAACTGGGCCAACACACCAGACTTTACCGTTCTTTGTCTTCTTGTATTCTTTAGCATATGCTGGCTCCAATTCTTCGAAAGTATTCTTAATTATCCCATATGATGCCGTCTCAGCTGCTTGCATTTGGTGAGTAAAATCTGTCATGGTTCTTATGAGCATTACTGTCATTTGAGCTTTGGTCATCTCAATTCGATCAGGCAAGTCAGGGACAACAAAGTACTCCATTTCGGAGGTTATATTGTCAAGAATGTTGGATGCTTGCAAATTGTGCATGCACAATAAACAAAAGCAACTTGTTCCACAGAAAGATATCCTTGGAATGTGAAACATGTGAGCAATGTTGATTGTCCACGGCAAACACATGTCAGAGATTATGCAGCTTGGCTTGGGGGTCAGCTCTTCAAACAGTTTCTCTACCGGCTGTTGCAGCAGGGAGGTTGCAGTGAAGAAATTCAGAGCCAAGTCTGGTGAAGGTATCATGTCAAGATTCTCACACCCATCAGGTAATCCTGCTTCTTCACATGGATATTTCAGTTGGATTAGCCGGAGTTGGAACCCGGATTCTATGGCACGAGTAAGAACTGATTTAAAACGGGCTGCATTATGTGGGGTGGTGACTATGGTAATAATGATGCCTCGTTGTGCCAACAGTCTAGCAATGTCTATCATTGGGGTCATGTGGCCTTGGGCCATAAAAGGAAACAAGACAAAGTGAAGCTGGCTCTCTTGAGAAGCCATGGAAAAGAGAATGAATGAAACAATTATTTGCTATGAAGCTTCAGGCTTCTCTTGTGCTTGAGTGTTACATATAGCAAAACTTCATGCTACAAGACAATGATGCCTTTCTGGTGACGTAAGAGCATACATATGCATATATTTTTTTGGTTCAGAGTAAAAACAGAGTCTGTGGACTCTATATACTTACTTGACATACCTCTCATTCTGTTTGTCTCTTTCTTTTTCATGGAGAACTCTGCAGCCACTTCAGTCTCTTATATTGTTGGGTACACGTAATGTGGAGGCTTCTTTCTTAATGAATTTTTGTGGCCTTCCTTGTGCTACGTCATTAGTTGGAGAAGCTTCCTTGGAAGCTAGTTTTCTGTAGCTCCTTGAAGAAGCTTGTAGTATTATGTTTCTCTAGTCCCTTTTGAGAGTAAAAAGTGCAGTTTCAGAAAAACAGAGAAATATGAGAGCCTTCCTTGGTGTGAAAAAGCAAGGGCTTGAGATTGAGAGTGAGAGAAGTCTTGTAATCTTGTACTTTTCTACTTCAATATAGTGAAACCTCTTCAACCGGTGGAGGTAGACATTTAAGGTGAACCATGTTAAAGAATGTGTCTTGTGTGATTTATTGTACTTGTTTTGCTCTTTATTCGATCTCTATTTTATCTTTGTGCTAGAAGACAATATGGGCAAGTAATATTGGAATGCTGTAGAAAGGTTCTGATTGCTTCACTAAGATTGTTGTAGTTTTTTTATATTGACGTTTACAGAGAAATGCTGTCTTACATTGGACTCCATCTTTGTAATTATGTTTAAGAACTCCATCAAAAAAACAGCAATACTTCCATCTTTATTGTCTTTTTTACAGAGGAAGCTGCGGCTGCCTGCTGCGCAGGACCTTGATCTTAGCCTGCACAGGAAGCTTCATTGTAGAATTATAATACAACACCATAACAAACCCAGATACACATGACCATGCTCACAAGTGCTTTATGTTGGGATTGGTCCAGCCCATGAGGTTTAATTGAAGATCTAGAATCTTCTACTTGTTTCTAGTTAGTGCAAGAGGTTTAATTGAAGATCTAGAATCTTCTACTTCTTTCTAGTTAGTGCAAGTTGGCTAAAGTTCAAGAAGTTTGTAGAGAATTCTACAAGGCTTGGGTGGTGGACTTTTCTCCAAGTTGCTAGAAGGATCCATCCATGGCTATAAAAGGAGGATGAGGCTTGGCACTTAAGATTAAGCTATCAAGGCCTTCTCAAGGTCTTCAACTCAAGGTGTGAGAGTTCACTAAGGGAGTTGTGTGTGAGAGGGAAGGCAACTTAAGCAAGTTGTCTTCTCAAGGTCTTCAACTCAAGGTGTGAGAGTTCACTAAGGGAGTTGTGTGTGAGAGGGTAAGGCTTGGGTAGAGTGATCTTCTAGTTGTGAGAGGGTGTACAAGGGGTGTATCCTATTGGGTACAAGGGCTCGGGTTTGGGATTAAACTCTTGAGTGTAATTCTTGTACAAGGTTATTTCTCTCATAGTGAAGGAAACTCTTCGTGGACGTAAGCAGGATTTTGCCGAACCACGTTAAATTCTTGGTGCTCTCTTGTTTTCTTTTATTGGCTTGTGTATTTTATTCTTCCATCACATATTTGTCGTGGCGAGGGGATTTATTCCCAACACTTTAAACCTCCTAATACATACCAAAACCAAAAACAGTTCATATTGCAAAGTTCAACAAAGACCTTCAACATTCACCTTGGGCCGACTTTCCCTTTATCAAGAATCACAATGTTTATAAAACTTTTCAAGGGTGGTAAAAAATAAGTGTATGTAAGGCCTAAGCAGCAAACCGAAGGTCTTACATATCCCAATTTTTGGCTAAAATTTTGTTAGTTTTGATAAAACTCGAGTGGTCACTAAAGGTGAATCTCATAATTCACACCTTGAGACCAAAATGATCACTCACAACTTCCTAAATTCATGATATCTCAGATTAGCAGTGAAAGCATTGTAATGCTGCATTAAGAGGATCCCCTTTTTCCACAGCTCTCCTTGCCATCTCTCCTGGCTTCCTTTACCTTACTCCATCACAATGTCTATGGCCTCCTTAACATTTTCCTTCCTCGCCAAGATCCCAGTTTTCTCTTCTTCTCCCCAATTCAACACCCCAATTTCTACACCAATCTTCAGAACCTTGACAACAAGTTGCTAAAAAAAACATAAATATTAGTACAAGTTTACGATATTCAAGCCCCCCTCCCCTCTTCCTCTCTCTCTCTCTCAGTTTGTTTCTCTGCAGCTTCTTTGTTGCATGATGTCTTGGATCAGTAGTGTAATGTTCTGGTGAGAAGATCCCCCTTCTCCTACTGCTTTCCTTGCCATCTCAGCAAACTCTTTGGCTCTTTCTCTTCTCCCTTGGCTTTCTTCTCCAGTATCCATCAATTTGTCTATGGCCTCCTTCACATCTTCCTTTTTCACCAATACCCCAATCTTCTCTTCCTCTCCCCAATTTACTGGATATTCCACCCCAACCCTCACAGCAATTTTCAGAATCTGTGCAACTAGTTTCTCATTCAGGAATTGGTCTGCAAACAGCGGCCATGTGATCATAGGCACCCCAGCACATATCGCTTCCAATGCGGAATTCCATCCACAATGTGTTAAGAACCCCCCAATTGCAGGGTGTGATAATAATAGTGTTTGCGGAGCCCAACCCCGAATCAAAAGCCCCCTTGGTTTGGTCCTTTCCTCGAATCCATACTCTTTAATCCACTTTTCCAACTCCTCTGCTTGACTACTGGCCCTTACAACCCAGATGAAAGGTTTATTGGATGCTTCTAATCCCAATCCAAGCTCTATCAGCTGTTCAGATATGACATTACACATGCTTCCAAGTGTCACGGGATGACTCTTTAAGCCTTCCACCCNGAACCTGGTTCCAAAGAATCAAGCCACTTCAAGCAATGATCCACATCAATTGAGGCCTTGTTACCCCTTTGAGCCTTATCCAAGTCATCTTTGCTGCATAGTGAAGCTGGTCCAACACACCAGACTTTATTGTTTCTTGTCTTCTTGTATTCTTTAGCATATGCTGGCTCCAATTCTTCAAAAGTATTCATAATTATCCCATGTGTCGCCATCTCAGCTGCTTGAATTTCAACACCAAAATCTTTCATAGCTGGTGTAGGCGTATCTTGCATCTGAGCTTTGGTCATTTCAATTCGATCAGGCAAGTCAGGGACAACAAAGTACTCCAATTCGGAGGTTATATTGTTAAGAATGTTTGATGCGTACAATTTGTGCATGGACAATAGACAAAAGCAACCTGTTCCACAGAAAGATATCCTTGGAATGTGAAACATGCGAGAGATGTTGATTGTCCATGGCAGACAAGTGTCCGAGATTATGCAGCTTGGCTTGGGGGTCAGCTCTTCAAACAGTTTCTCTACCGGCAGTTGCAGATGGCGGGTTGCAGTAAAGAAAGTCGCAGCCAAGTCTTGTGAAGGTATCATGTCAAGGTTCTCACATCCATTGGGTAATCCTCCCTCTTCACATGGAAATTTCAGTTGGATTAGGCGGATTTCTAATCTGGATTCTATGGCGCGAGTAAGAACTGATTTAAAACGGGCTGCATTATGTGGGGTGGTGACTATGGTGATGATGATGCCTCTTTGTGCCAACAGTCTAGCAATGTCTATCATTGGGATCATGTGGCCACTGGACATGAAAGGAAACAAGACAAAGTGAAGCTGAGGCTCTTCACTTTGAGTATCCATGGAAAAATTTTGAATGGATCAACAATTATCACCTATCAAGGAAGGTTGTCTTGTGCTTAATTGGGTGTTACTTACTGGTACATATATGGCTGATATAGCAAAGCTTCAAGCTACTAGTCAACAATGCTTTGCTGGTATCTGGTGACTTTAAGACCATACTTTAAAAGCTTCAAGCTACTAGTCAACAATGCATTTGTTTTTTTACTTTAAAAGCTTATGATTGATGGATAGGTCATAGGCATCGACTTTTCATCAATGTGGATATGGTTGGACTAATAATCTAAAACCAAGTATACATTTTCCAAATTATGTGAATGTGTACGCTACTGAGTCCATTGAATATTCCAAATAAAAGTCAGTTCTCATTCAAAAGCCTCCACTTTTGACTGCATGAAATAACCCACTAGCTCATTCATGTTCTTTTAATTTCTTCCCAATACTAAGAATACTGACTCTTTAACCAATTTTTGGACCAAAATACCTTTTTAGTTGATAAAGTGGTTGACAAACATCGACCAAAAAATCGATTTTAATTAAAGGGTAATATTAGATGTACCACATTTTAGTATTATCTTACATATCATCTCTCTAATAGAGGCGAACAAAAAATTTAGATTTAAAATGTGTTTAAGGATAAACATCTCAAAAATAGGCCGACAAAAATATGTTGAAAATAGATTGTTTGTTCTTTCTTTCCATCACCATTTTTCATACAATGAGAGACAGAGAGAGAGAGTCAAAGGAGGGGATGCTTTGTGAGCTTTTCAACCCAATTGATTGGCCACCGCTGACTTCGCAGTGCCTGGGCCTTCCAAAAAAGGTAACAAGCTTCATCCATGTGAGATGCATATAGAGAAATCAAGCAGGCCTCCAGCTTAACTTGATTTCATTGGTGATGTAACAAGCTGCCTATGCTTTTTTCTTTTTACTAATTTTTTTCCTCTGTTAATCAATAGGATTTTAAATTATCTCGAAGAAACAAAACTGTAAAGGGAAAAAAAAATGGATGTAAACTTTGTCATATGGGTTAAATTTAAGATATGAATTATAAGTTGTATCAATCTGTTTCCTAAATTTTACTTTGGATGTCAATATGTGACTTTAATTAATTCGGTTGCAAATTCGTCCAAAAATTCTCACATGTCATGCATGTAATCACTTTTTCATGGATAAATTCATCATTCTACTTGGAATACAATTTTATAAAAATGAAACCACTTCATGCATGTGGCTGTTTATTGGACAAAAAATGTGACTAAATTAACAAATTGGACAAATTGGCTTCAAAATTAAAGTTAAGGGGGACATGCATGGATACAACTTATAATACTTATCTTAAATTGACACAAGTAACAAACTGATCGAACACCTACCCAAAAAATAAATACAAAACAGGTTGTAAACTTGTACTCTCTCTTTCTTTCTCTCTCGCTTTCGTCAACAAATTTGTTTGAGTTTTTTGTCATGGATCCTGGCAGCTGAGCTTTGGTCACCTCAATTCGATCAGGCAAGTCAGGCACAACAAAGTACTCAAATTCGGAAGCTACATTCTCATGAACCTTGGACATGCCAAATTGTACTTTCACAATGGACAAAAGCAACCTCCCCTGACAGATTTCCTTGGAATGTGAAGCATGATGTTGATTGTCCATGGAAACAAGATAAAGTGAAGCTGAGGCTCTTGAGTTTGATTAGCCATGGAAAAGGCAATGGATGAAGGGCAGGATTACACCACAGATCTACCTTGATGCCAAATCTTTAATTTATACAAATTACAGACAACATTTTTGGTATGAATTAAGGATCAGGTTTATGAGCCACACCATTTTACATACCATTTTTACACTTTTTCGTCAAGAGATATAAAAATGATAAGTAAAATGGTGTGATTCATGAACCTGACCCATGAATTAATACCTTTGGTAAATAATGAACTAAGGACAAAATAATACACTGCCCATCTTGAAGTTTCAATTCAATTATTGATTTAATTAATGACACAATACATTACCTGCTGTGGGCACTGCAATACATTACATGCTGGCATGTTACATGCTTAATCATTGATCTTATAACGCAGAGGCTTTTCTTTAAAACCTCATATTAGATGCTGGCATTGAGGTCTCAATTCAATTACTGATTTGGATGGGGTGCTGGTGGTGGGGATGGGACGATGGGTTTGGGTTTGGGTTTGGGTTTTTATTTTATTTTTATATAGTTATTTTAGTGTAGCAATGTCCATCACTGGGATCTTGTAGACAAAGTGAAGCTGGCTCTCTTGAGAACCCATGGAAAAGTGAATGAATGAACAATTATTAGCTATGAAGCTTGAGGCTTCTCATGTGCTTGGGTGTTACATATAGCAAAACTTCATGCTACAAAAAAAAGATGCCTTTCTGTTGACGTAAGAGCATACATATGCATATATTTGTTTGTTTGTCCAAGGAAGATAAGATTTGTACTACATGACAATGATACTTTGCAGGTTTCTGGTATCATGTTACAAATTAATGCATTGGTAATTGGTTTGTACAAGTCTTACAAGATAAGATTGTATGGTCCAGTCTCCAGAGCATCACAGAGTTCTGTGGACAACATACATCGTCTACACACTTCAAATACTTCTCATTCTCTGGGATTCTCTCTTTCATGCATTAATTAATTCCAATTCTCTCCTCTATAATAGAAGCAATGGAATGCTGTAGAAATGGTTTGATTGCTTCACAAAGATTTTTGTAGTATATTTCCTTGTACTGTTGTTTAAAGACCAAATTTTGTCTTAAAAGAGCGCCTATAGCTTCGATGAGAGAGTATTTTAAGCTTGCATTCATGATAAGAATTCGACTGAGACCCACATATAGAAAATTGAATGTAACGTATTTTTCAAGGTAGATTTGAGTAATGTGTGCATCATGTAATGTGGACACATATACATGTCAACCGTCATCCCATGTAATAATGATAAATACATAAGAAACCTTCAAAATTTTGGAATCGATTTTGTAATTGTGACTTTAGTTTCCATCCATGTTGTCTTTCATTTTCCAGAGGAAGCTGCAGCTACCTGCTGCTGCTGCTGAGGCCTTGATCATGGCCTGCACAGGAAGCTTCATTGTGTAATTATTGTACAACCATAAGAAACCCAAGGATACACATATATGACATTGAGCACACCTTTAATTTTTTTTATCAAAAAGCTGCGATCACAAGATAAAACCTTGGCTCAACTTATTGCAAAGTTCAGCATGGAGCTTCAACATTCAACTTGGTTCTAGTTTTTATCAAATTTAGCAAAGATTTTCCTCTTCTTCCTTTTTTTTACAAAAATAATAATAGCTTTTATTAAAGTTTTCAAGAATAGCAAACTTAGGGTATGTATGGCCTTTCCACCAAACTGAAGGCCCTACGCATCACATTTTCTTGTTATTTTCAATTTTTTTAAGTAAAAGCTGCTAATTTTGAAAGAAAAGATTAAACCCAATTCATGATGTCTTGAATTAGCATTTTTGGCGTTGACATAAGATGATCCTCCTTCCACAGCTCTCCTTGCCATCTCTCCCAGCTCCCTGTCTTTCTCTTCTTTATTGGTTTCCTTTACCTTCCTACATCACAATGTCTATGGCCTCCTTAACATTTTCCTTCCTCGCCAAGACCCCGCTCTTCTCTTCCTCTCCCCAATTTACTGGTTTATACACCCCAATTTTACACCAATCTTCAGAACCTGGCAACAAGTTGCTTAACAAAAAACTGGTCACAAAATAGTGGCCAAGTGACCATTGGCACCCCAGCACATAAACCTTCCAAGTATTGAACTCCAGCCACAATGTGTTACAAAACCCTCCAACTGCCAGATGTGATAGTATCAGTACTTATAGAGCCCAACCCTTGATCAAAAGTCCCCTTGCTTTGGTCCTTTCCTCAAATCCATCTTTCAAAGAAAACATAGACTACAGATTGTGGCTCCCATGAATAAAGCTACTTGATCAAATTCTGACTGCCATCCAAGGAGGACTTGTTTCCTCTTTGAGGCTTGGGACACCAAGGAATGATAGGTTTATTTTGTATTTTATCAATTTCTTAACACAGGAAATAATATAAACTGAAGCTGGGGAACTTGAGATGCCATGGCTAAAGGCTGGTTAGATGAAGAATCTCATCCATGTTGGATGCATTATAAGCAGGCATCCAGCTTAACTTGATTTCTTTTAATTTTTTTCTTCCTTTCAATAAATTATCCCAAGGAAACAAAAACATAATGTACACATAACAAACATAAAACCTAACCAAATGTACAATCAGTACAAGTATACAACACCTCTCTCTCTCTCTCTCTCTCAGTTTGTTTCTATGCAACTTCTTTGTTGCATAATATCTTGGATGAGTAGTGCAATGTGGTGGTGAGAAGATCCTCCTTCTCCTACTGCTCTCTTTGCCATCTCTGCAAACTCTCTGGCTCTTTCTCTTCTCCCTTGGCTTTCTTCTCCAATATCCATCAATTTGTCTATGGCCTCCTTCACATTTTCCCTATTCACCAACACCCCAATCGTCTCCTCCTCTCCCCACTTTACTGGATATTCCACCCCAACCATCACTGCAGTTTTCAGAATATGTGCAACTAGTTTCTCATTCAGAAATTGGTCTGCAAACAGTGGCCATGTGATCAAAGGCAGCCCAGCACATATCCCTTCCAATGTGGAATTCCATCCACAATGTGTTAAGAAACCCCCAATTGCAGGGTGTGATAGTATCAGTGTTTGTGGAGCCCAACCCCGAATCAGAAGCCCCCTTGCTTTGGTCCTTTCCTCAAATCCATTCTCTGTAATCCACTTTTCCAACTCCTCTGCTTGACTACTGGCCCTTATAACCCAGATGAATGGTTTATTGGATGCCTCTAAGCCCAATCCAAGCTCTATCAGCTGTTCAGATATGACATTACATATGCTTCCAAGGCAAGCATAAACTACAGAACTTGGTTCCCAAGAATCAAGCCACTTTAAGCAGTGATGCTCATCAATTGAGGCCTTGTTACCCCTTTGAGCCTTATCCAAGTCATCCTTGCTGCATAGTGAAGCTGGTCCAACACACCAGACTTTATCGTTTCTTGCTTTCTTGTATCCTTTAACATATGCTGGCTCCAATTCTTCAAAAGTATTCATAATTATCCCATATGACGCCATCTCAGCGGCTAGCATTTCAACAATAAATCTGTTGTCGTTTTTGAACATAAATTCTGGCAGCTGAGCTTTGGTCACCTCAATGCGATCAGGCAAGTCAGGGACAACAAAGTACTCCATTTCCGAAGCTACATTCTCACGAAACATGGATGTGCGCAAATTGTGCAAGCACAATAGACAAAAGCAACTAAATCCATTGAAAGATACTCTTGGAATGTGAAACATGCGAGCGATGTTGATTGTCCATGGAAAACACATGTCAGAGATTATGCAGTTTGGCTTGGGGATAATCTCTTCAAACAGTTTCTCTGCCGGCTGTTGGAGCATGGTGGTTGCATTGAAGAAATTCAATTTCAAGGTCAAGTCTTGTGAAGGCAGCATGTCAAGGTTCTCACATCCATCAGGCAATCCTGCTTCTTCACATGGAAATTTCAGTTGGATTAGCCGGATTTCGAGCCCAGATTCTATGGCGCGAGTGAGAACGGATTTAAAACGAGCAGCATTATGTGGGGTGGTGACTATTGTGATAATGATGCCTCTTTGTGCCAACAGTCTAGCAATGTCCACCATTGGGATCATATGGCCTTGGGCCATAAAAGGAAACAAGACAAAATGAAGCTGGCTCTCTTGAGAACCCATAAAAATGAAAATGAATGAAAAATTATCACCTATGAAGCAGGCTTCTCTTGTTCTTGGGTGTTACATAATACATATATAGGCTATATAGCCAAACTTCATGCTACAAGACAATGGTACTTTGCTGGTGACGTAAGAGTATACATATGCATTGTTTATACATGGAAGATAAGATTGTATGGCCAGAGTAGAAAAGAGTTCTGTGGACAATACTGTATACCCACTTCACATACACCTCTCATTCTCTGGGAAGGACAGGGAATCTCTCTCTTTCATGCATAATTCGATTTTTTGTAGAAATTGTCTGATTGCTTCATTCAGATTTTTGAAGTATATCTCCTTATGATAAATGTTCAAAGAGCAAATGTTGTCTTACATATATAGCTTCAATGAAAGAGTACTTTACCCTGTCATCCTTGACAAGAGTTCGATTCTCAAAACCCACAGCTTGCAAATTCAGTGTTGCATATTTTTCAAGGTGGATTTAAGTAATTTGTGGATCATCTAATATGGACATATTTTTCACATTTATATGCATAACAATTGTCATCCCATGAAGCAAAGATAAATAGAGAAGCAAACCTTTAAAATTTTGGAATACATGTTATTAATTTTTTACCTATAGTTTGATTTTTGTCGGGGAAGGCTTGGGGATCCCAGTATATAAGAATATAAGAAGAATGATATAAGAAGTCCATTAACCACACAGCAAGTCTTCCATCTTTATTGTCTTTCATTTTACAGAAGAAGCAGCAGCTGCTTGCTGCCCAGGACCTTGATCATGATCTGCACAAGAAGCTTCATTGTAGAATTATTGTACAACCATAACAAACTCAAGGATACACATATATTAATATGACCTTGGCCGCACAAGAAAATTGCTATAAACCCACTAACAGATCCAAAAACCAAAAAGGGTACATAACTACATATTACAACGTTCAGCATAGAGCTTCAACATTCACCTCGGATCGAGTTTTATCATAATTAGAAATGTTGATTGTCCATGGAAAAGTGAGGTCAGAGATTATGCAATTTGGCTTTGGTGTGGGTCTTGCAGCATTGCTGCTGCAGTGTAGAGATTGAAGGCAGCATGTCAAAGTTCTCACACCCCTCAGGCAATCCTACTTCTTAACTTGGAAACTCAAGTTCGATTACTCGAATTTGAAGCTCAGATTCAATGGCACGATCAATGACTGTTCTGAAATGGGCGGCGTTATGCCAACAGTCTAGCAAAGTCCACCATTGGAATCATGTGGCCTTGGGATGCCATGGCTATAACAGCTGGTTAGATGAAGAATCTCACCCATGTGGGATGCATTATGTAAAGAATTCATGCAGGCCTCTCCAGCTTAATTTGATTTCTATGGTCATGTAACAATCTACCAATGCATGTTTCTTTTTTCCCCCTTGTTACAAAGAATATCTTAATGTAGCCAAAGAAACAAAACCATGATGTACAAACATAACAAACTGAACTTAAAAAAGAAAAATATTAGTACAAGTTTACGACCTAAGTAATGCTTTCTTTCTTGTCCAGAACCTGAGTAATAGAAATTGATCACATGATATGATAATTGATGAGTTAATTAGATGTCAGTCATAAGAATTGACAAATTAAGCATGGAATTGGGCAACTGTTGCATGGTGTGATTTAATTTAATTTAATTTTTTTAAATACAGGCCCTACTTTAACCAAATAAATAAAGTAGAATATATCAGGAACTGTAACAAAAGGAAGGATTACTTTGATCTTTGTCATTAACAAGATTGCTACTTGCTAGTCTTTGTCAATCTCCAAAGTGGTCCAAATCTAAGAAAAAATAAAATAAAACAGAGCTTTCAGAAATGCTAGGATTAGATTAGTTGACCTCTGTCACTAGCCAACTACATTTTGTCTTTCGAAAGGCCCATCTGGGTAAATACCCAGTGAAGGCTAAAATCAATATTAATTGTTAAGCTTCTGGAAAACACAGTTAGCACTTTAGTTGGATATGTCTAAAGGATAGAAGCATGCCTAATCGTATTGACATATTTATATCAGCTTCCTCTCTTTCTATAGAAAAGAATGATGTAAAAATCTTTGCTATTTTATTAGTATGTATAATAGATTCGCTTGGATTCCCAACCCCACTAAAATTAAAATAAATAAAGGCAGAGAAGCTAAATCTATTGCTTGAAATAAACAAATGAAGTTGGTTTCTGAGAAAAGAAAAAAAAAGTACGGATTACATGAAAAACATAAATTTTCCGTACATATAATTTTTTTTTGGTCATTATATATAATTGGTTTTGCTATTTCTTTTAGGCCTTTATTGGCTGTCGTTTTGCAAATGTAGTTGTTTGCAAGTATAAATGTGGGGGAAAAAAATACATACAAAAAATTAGGCTAAGAATAAGATACAAAATAATTGGGTTCAAATAAACTCAGTCTTAAAAAAAAAAAAAATTACAATATGATCATTTAAATACAAAAGGAAAATAATAAACTCATATTACGAATAATCATAAAATATAAATATCCAAATGATGCTGTGAGGTTTGACTTAAAGTGTCATTTGATTTAACTGTAATGTTTACGAAAATAATATAATAGACGAGAAAAAAATTTTAATTACAAGCAACAAATATGTTCTGCAACTTATATTGAACTTTTTTAAACAAAAGTATGCATTAGTCCTTATACATGGCTACTTCAGTTTATATTCATGAAATCATGGGCCCTTTTCAGTCGAGTCTGAACGATCAACTCGGGCTGCTTTCCACGTGTTTGACTTGGAGGATTTTAATAACATACCCAGGGCAGAAGTACATGTTGCTCTCACCACAGCATCTGCTGACCGACTCATTTTGCCTATTAATGTTCCAAAGACCTAATTGAAGACATGAATTTCTGTGAATATGCAGTGTTAGTTATGACATAAAAAGATAGTGCTCATTCTGAAAATTACCTGGGTATAATAGAGAGTCAAAATGTGCTGATCATCTGACAGAGATAGCATACAGCTGGAGAAGTATATAGCATTTGCCTGAATTATTGGCCAAGGTGCATCAAAAGCCTGCCACATCAAGAATGTATGACTAGTCATTTGAAGTGCTATTTTTTAACCAATGAACTAAAGGAGATGTTCATAAGATAACTATATGGCCAACCATTATTCAAAACAGGACGAATGCTAAATGTAATAAAACTTTTACAAATTTTAGTTTACATGCTGATGTGACAGCTTACATGACACTCTATGCATGACACACTACTCTACCTCCCATGTATTTGGTGCGTGTAGCGAACCATGAGTGACTTTCCATGTAAGCTTCCGCATCATCTAATAAATCAAATTTGGTGCATGTAGCTAACATCACTCTTCATAATATGCCAACCTAATCGGTCAATAAACATGTTCGTAACATGAATACTGATATACAGCAGCTTGGTGTGATGACAAAAGGACAAGAATATAAGATCAGAAACAAGCACATGAGAGATGACTGACATGAGCGATGAGATTATTTGGTAGAGTCAGCAAGAAAGAAATGTGGTAAAAATTTCAAGTTATAGAAGCTGAACGCAGGTTTTAAGAAAAGGCTAGAAGGAGTAGGATCTAAGTTAGGTGTAGGGAGGAGGAGAACAGCCAACCCTTTCCTTTTAAATAGGCATTAGTGCAGCCAACCCCTAACAGATTTAAGGCAATCTCGATCTTGAGGAAATATGCATTACTTTAGCATGTCAACCAAGATAGATATTTCTTGTATTGAAAAATGAAGTTTTTCCAGCATGTGAACCTGTACTGTCGATGCCAAGTAACTATCAACTCTTGAGGGAAGATGCTGAGCAAATTTTTTTGTGAGGTCTCTGACAAAGTCCTCGAAGTCGGTTCTGAAACCAGAAACATTGGTGTCAGTTTATCTATCACCATATGAAGGGTTGCTTTCATAATCATTCCATAAACTCAGCCATCTCCAAATATGTCAAGGCATACCGATGATCGTGATTGAAAGAATGCATGTTGAACAAGGGAAACAGTCCTTCCATTTCCAATAAGGGGGCTATTCGTTTTAGAGTACTCTATCCATCAGTTAAGAAAAAACATGTCAAAAATGTCTCGATAAAGCTTCATGCACAGAAGAAATAATAAGGATTTAAGCAATTACCCGGCAAGCCTGTCGCACACTAACATCGTCATCATGCAAATGCAGAACCAAGCGTGGGATGGCAGCATGTACCTGAGAATAGTAATTATGATTATATAAGCGTCATATAAATTAAAGGACAAATTATGTTAAGTTTGCAATTTATTTCCATAACAATAAATAAATAAGTGACTCATTAAAGTATGGATCAATAATGGTGTAAGTGTAAGAAGTTACTTCCAGACAAGCCAAAACAAAAATCCAATAACATAAAGATTATAATCTGAAAATGTCTATGCTCATATTGGTCATTCATTGGTCATCAATTAAAAAAAGTATAGTTGTTCAAAATGAAGGACAGAAGGTTAGTTCTCTGTAACATCAGAATGAGTAAGTGACCTGCTCAAGAAATGCCTCATTTTGTGCCCCAATTCCATAGTTGCTTAGTGCTCCAAAAGCTTCAAAAGCATTAGCTCGCATCTTTGGATTCATGCATATCTGTTCCAAAAGTGTAGTAAATTAGTCGAGATATCAGCAAAATAAAATGAAGCATGCTCCGAACAACATGCACAGCCTGATTTTCAAATAATAACTGGTATAGCATGCATGGAATTTTGGCCCAATTTCAGAGGCAGTGCTGACCTAGTTTCTTAAAATTGAATTCCAGGAAGAGCAACATCCTCCAAAAGTTAATTTTCACTGTTTACCAAACCCCATTTTCTAGAGGAGGCAATTTCGAATCCTTTTCAACATTATGTCATGGCTTGCATGTACAAAGTAAAGGGATTTTGATGAATGTCTACACAGAATATTATTATTGGCTCCTTCAACGATTAAATATCTTTCTATCCTCAAACAGCAGTATTGACATACCTACATGTCAACCAAAATGTCATTTTTTATGAGTGCCAACACCAATATGGGAATGGAGGTTTATCCTTCCACATGTTTCCGGCATCCCCAGCGATATGTCGCCAAGATGTTGGCATTCCAATACCAGTGGAAAAAGTGGTAACCCAAAATATTACCAACAGTTTCAGCCCTCTTTCAGTGAGTGAAACTTTAAAAAAGGATAAAAATCAAACATAGAAGACTGCAAATGAAAATTGGATTCAAACAATTGACCAAAAAAACAGTCAGAAAATAATAAGATTTACTGTGGAAGGGCCTCCCTTCTCTGTGTTATAACATTAAAATTGTCCATGTGGATTCCTTCATCCCCCAAGAAGAAATGAAATGGGCCTCTATAACCATTTGGGGTTAAGACCATTTGGGTAAAAGTTATGGACTGGGCTTTGCTGCAATTCACAAACATGCCCAAATAGGGGGCCTAGGGCCAAAAACTATATTGTACTTCTTTATATTGTTCAGCCACAGTTATAACTCATTACTAATATATCAAACATTTTATTATTATTCAACTTTGTTACACTTATGGGTATTCTTTCTTGTCTAATCAAACTTCTAATATTCCATACACTATATTTCTTTTGTAAATCTGGACTACTGATATACACTAATACCAACACGGTCATCCTTGAAGTCAAGTAGTTAAATTAAGAAACCTTGCAAATGAATCCTTTTAATATTAACTGCAAACATAACTAAATGTATTTACTCAACTGAATGTGTTTTGGAAATATCATTTCATCTGATGGAATAAAATATAGCAACAAAGGAGGTACGAAGAACCAAGGAAATAATATTTTGAGCGAGTATGCTAAAGAGTGAAGTACTGCACCTGAAGATTGCGAAGCCGTACAGAAAAATTAAGCAACATGGGATTCACCGCATCATTGGGTGATGACTCAAGCATCTGATACATTAAAAAACGAGTACTCAACAACTGACAAGATTTATGTGCAAATAAAACACAAGTAATGATTACCAAGAAAAAATTAATCAAAGGAGATAGTTCTTAATGTTGGAGTATTTGATGTAATTCTGAACTAATTTGTAATTAGCAAAGTTTAGAATACTCTATAGTTCCAGTATAGACAGGATTCCTAGGGCGTAATTAGGAGTGATCAGCTGACTTGTTAGATTTTCCTTATTGTGTATATCCTGCACAGCTATATAACCCTCCAATTGGAGAAGAATAATTTAACACATTAAACCCTATTCTCTCCAATTTCAGCATTTCAAAATAAACTACACACCACATGCATACACAGAGAGAGAGAGAGGGATTCACCGTGAGTAAGCAAGAAACTGCAGTTAATTGCACAGATTCATCAGAATCATCTAGCAAAGCTAATATCACACCCAGAACTTGTGTCGTATACTGCAGCATATGAATAGATGGTATCTGCAACTCAAAAGTTCAGAAATATCATCTCCTCCAGAGTGCAAAGAATGAAAAACAAAGACAAATCACAACAAAATAAGATAATAAGGCACTACATATGTGTATAAAGCTTTAAGAGGACAAATAATTGCACAAGAAGACATGAATATTTTCCTCTTTCTAAGACGCAGAGACAAACAAGTCCAGGCTTGATCACAAGATATCATTTGAAGTCCAAGCCAAATTAAATGACTCTCTCTTAAGACCAAAATAAATGCAAAACATTTCATATCAAAGTGTTACAACTAAATTTCCATTTTAACGAATAAAGTAATGCTCCTCTTACCTCAAAACAAATGGAAAAAAAGCATGTGAATGCATGCAAACACCCATTAGTGAGAAGTGAGAAGTGAGAACATATTCATATTTCGAAAAATTTAGAGCTCAGTTCAACAAAATCTGGAAAATATAAAAGAAAAACAAAGAGAGAGAAGCATGCACAAAACGATCATTCCTAACAATTTGGTGTGAGGATTGGGAAACCTGTACTAGTCCTCTCAAACACAAGCGCCTAACAGTTGAAGACTCATCTGATACATGTAGACACAACACCTCCACTATCTGCTCCAATAGGGAACCAAACCCATCACTGCATCATCAGGAATATTAACTAATAAGAATTTGAAATCAAAAGCTAACCAAACCATTTTAACTATTAAAACAAAAGGCAACTAAACTAACAATGAACACAAAACAAGTTTAAAATGCATGCAAAGAACTTAAATGGGTCTCGTAAGCACACAAGAAACTTAAAACAATCATATAAAAGAGAGTGAACAGTTGTTATTATGCACATAATAATTGGATTTAATATCATTTTGTCCCATACTTTCTCAATATTATCCTCATTTATGTCACATGTGTAAACATGGACAGGCACGGGTAACTGAAAAGGTAAGGTGAACAGCAGAGCAACAAGATTACACAACAATAAAATAACATATGATGGAAACAATGTTTGCAACAAGATCCCATGATAACAATTGCATATCATGAAAATAACAACACATTAAATAAAGTGAAATAAATGGAACCCATAAAAAGCAGAGGACATTAGTTGACATCCTACGCATACCTGTAGCGGACAAACTCTGACAATGCAGCAGCTGCAGCTTCCCTTTGGTATCTTTGGTGTCGATGTAATGATTTACTTAATATCACACATATACTTTGAACCTTCAGGGAAAAAAAAGTATCCATCAAGAAATAAAATGAAATTGCCAAAGCCTGATTCTTGGGGGACCAAAATAAAATGGATTATGATATTTGAAAATACAGAATTTGAAAGAATCAAACCTAGAAAATAAAAATATCATTTTTATATCATATAAAGCTGCTAGTGGTACTAAAAATGACCTAATTGTTCATTGGCAAGCTATTTTTCTACAAAATTTACTATAATGTGATAGAACACAGCTTACACGTTTTTCTACTTTAGAAGTCTACAACTAGTTTCATTTCACATACATTTTTTTACCATAACTAATAAGTTCCAAGATAGATCATGGAACAAAGCAAAGTTTTAAGAACAATACATATAAATTGTGTCTCTAGTGAACTGTATTACCTCTTTTGGTCTCTTTATAGAGATGCAGCCCGCTATGTCTCCAATAAGATTGATCCACCTCTCATTTTCATTTTGCTCTCCGTCTCTAGCCAAAATCTATACAAATTATCTAAATCACATTCCTTTCGTATTGCAAGAGACAACACTTAAAGAATCCATAATCAAACAGATGAGTAATTGCACTCTTAATATGTTTTGCTACCTTTCCCATCTCAAGATCTCCAACACATTCACAGAAAGCTTGGAATGCAGTTAAAAGAGCCCTGCAATAGCATGAAAAATGGGACAAATTCAAGACTTAAACCATATGTGTTTGCAACTTACAAGTGTGCGTGTGTGTATGTGTGAGGATAATATTCTCTTATCAGACATTCTGGCATGTTCTGTTGGCGTCCAACTGTCAATCAAGATTATTGACTATGTAGAATGGTATTTGAATGTATAGTCATAATTGACATCCAGTAAAATAACATATCAGACACTCCAAGAAAATAACATTAGTATAGATATATAATGTGTGTGTACTAGATTCTTACCGTAACTGATCATGTTGACCACAGCTCGCCAGACCATGACAACTTCCCAGTTGCAGAGTGAGTTCAGCAAGAACAGAAGCATAGTTTTGTTGAACAGCTTTTTTTCCTATTTTACCACCACCTCTGCAATGAAAATAGAACATAACAAAATTATCTAACCTAATAAATATAGCTGAAATTTGATAATCAAAGTTGACATTAGAAACCTGAAAAATGCAGTGACAGCAATAATAGCAGCTTGCAGAATGTCATCCTCCATTTGACCATCAACTAAATGGCTAGAACTGTCTCCTTTTTCTGAATCGCCTTTTTGGATGGGATACTGGTCAAGGACATGTATCACATGCTCCAGGAACAAAAATGAAAGAACCGTATGCTGGGAAAATGCCTACAGGACAAAATAAAATAATAAACTTACAAAAATTAGGAAATGACTGAGTAAATATTGTTAAGATCAAAGTGAATAAATAAAATGATAAAGAAGATAACAATGATGGCATATAAAAGAGAAACTTAAACATGACATTAACAAGAGATATATGGATACATGTGCATTGGTATAGATGCATACAATCACACCTCTGTGTGTGTGAGAGAGAGAGAAAGAGAGAGAGAATACTCATGAAACACGAGACATCAATTATTGAATATGGTTGTATCACATTAAAAAAAAAAATTCATTTATACAGTAAACGAATCATGCCTTTCAATTTCAAGTACAAGTTAACTTGCCATTCTCATGAACATATTAAATACAAAGTAAAGATCACAACCCACAGGTTCAAAAGGTTGGCAAGCACAATGGGTTGACAATGAAATGTTAAGATGATTTTGGGCTGAGGGAGCCAGTGACAACATAGACATTTAGTTTTGTACATCCTGAAAATGTCTCACTTTGTTTAGTAAATAAGTGACAAACTTTCAGGTTTAGGGTTTCGGACGTATCAAAGAAATTTTATAACCTCTCTCTCCCTCTCTACAACAGAATTAAACCATTTAAACTTTAATGTAAGTATTTGAGTACATAAAATGCATGACATAGATCAAGATCTCCAACTGTAAGCCACATGGGACTCACATAAAATGCATCCTGCATTGGCCAGCCACCACGTAGTCTAGATATATCTTTTGTTACTATATCCCTTCCTGCTGTAGCCAAAACTTCATTGAAGACAACTTTCGAACTAGTGCTCTCAGCTAGAGAAGAAATCTTCTGGCAGTTAAGGATATTTGACAGAGATCCAAAAAAGACCAAAATAAAGGCAGAGGGTAATGGCATTGATGACTTCCACAAGCAACAAAGAGGTTAAAACAGGCAACAATAAATAGTCTATAAGATTAAGTAGGAAGCTTCTAAAGGGGAATTCCTCTTTAAAAAGAGGATGCATGTAAAGCTTGCCACCCAAAGCTATCTAATGATCCAAACTGTCCATTCTTTATATCCTCATTCAAGAAACACCAAACACCAAACACCTTTACAAAAAGCCAGTCAAATTGCAAACCATTAAGCACCTAAATGTGATCAAATATATAGACGATCACAATATTTTAGATAAACACTAAAATTATCACAATGATAATCAAATAGCTAAACAATTTCCACTTTGGCTGATTTTTTGTAAAGATGATCCTTGAAGGGAGACCTAAATTCGGATTATTTGACAACATTGCGAGGTAGGCCCCAACAATGTGGTACTTTTCTCTTCTTAAAAAGAGGGATCACCTTTTAGAAGGAGACTCTAAAAATTTATGTGTACATAGATATATATATATATATATATATATATAAATACAGGTTCAAAAAGATACAGCAGCAAGAGTTTCCTGACGTAAATGCTTCTCAGTTACATGAGCTGTAGCCGTCAGCAAAGCTTGGGTCGTCCTAAAGGCACAAATATACTATTAGGGTTAATGAGAACACATAAGTCTATTTGTTTACCACAAGGGTAAGACCTTGCTCTTCACATTGTTTTCCTTTTTGAAATCTGTCACTAATTTAATATTTCAATATTAGCTAAACCTTGAAACATCGGTTTCATTCAGCTCATTCCCCCTTGCTATGACAAACTCAATTACAGCTTGAATGGCCCCTTCAGCTGATTGCTTAATTTTATCACATATAGCTGCTGTACAACCATGCAGGGTAGCTACAAGCTGCAAGAATTCATTGAGAATTAGATGAAGCTGTTGCAGTATTGATGTCAAATTTGAAAATGTATATGATTAACAAAGCACTCACCTCATTCTTTGTCAGTAATATACAGACAGAGGAAATGATTCTGTTGAAAACCTCAGAAGGATCTATAGAAGCATCCTGGATATATAAAAAAACCAAAAGATCCGCCTAGTGTCAGATTTACCCGCCCATGGCTTCAAACGAAGGATATGATAAGAGGAAAGAAACAAAAAGTGAAGAAAACAGGAAAATGTATGAAACGAATTGGCAATGAACCTACACTTCTCAAAATAGCTATGACATCCTCTAGGGACGATAAGGCACTGTAGGAAAATTCTACATCAACACCATAACTGGAAGTTGCCGGCCGTGGAAGCGAAATTGAGATGCTAAAAAGTTGATCAAGAATCTAGAGACAAAGAGAGGGAGGGAGAGGAAGAGAGAGAGAGAGAGAGAGAGAGAGAAATGAGATAATGCAGTCAAAGCGAGAAACAATATTTAGACATCCATATGGACCATATACATTTCCAGATAACAATAGGGATAACATATTTAACTACAGGGCATTCACTTAAATGAGACAAGAAAAACCCTGCTAAATTCTGGCAAAAGCTTACCTGAGCAGAGACTTTTCTAACTTCAGAATTAGTGTCTGCACAACGTGGAAGATACATAATGACCCTGTCTCCCAAAGACAAGGCCTCACGACTTGGCAATACGAATGCCGCTGGCAGTTCAACAAACTAATAAGAATAAGGATAGAAAAAGAAAACAAAAAGAAAAAGCTGCCTAAGGAGACATTTTTACATGGTAAGTTGGAGAAGTTTCCATGCAAATTACGGTCAAATTGCTTGTTGTGCAGGCAACTTCCTTGGCAGCCCAGGGCACAGTGTCCAGTAATGCAAACTGTCCGAAACTTGAGAAGCATCTCATGTACTGCAAGACAACCTCTTCTCCTTTGATAATCCATAGGTGAAGAAATATATTGATCAATTTGTCTCAAGATATGCAATAACTGCTCTGCTCGGCTTCTCCCGTCTTCTCCACTAAATTGTCATATGATGCTAATCAGAAGTAGTATGCATGATATCATAAATAAATAAAAAAGACATGAAATATGTAAATCCTGAGCAAATTTCCCTAAGCTCATAGGTATTCATTATACATTAAACCAACGTAAAAAAGTAGCACATATAACTTCATAATCATTATACATTGAATCAATAACAAAAAGGAGCACTTCTCATTCAAATCTTCATAGAAGTTAGCAAATAGATACATCATAGAAAGAGATTTTTTGATGCATAAGATAGATTATACATATGCAAAAGTTGGAGCATTCAACCCAAAGTCAATTGTCAATTAGGAGAGAGACCTAAGATCCTATATATTGTGATGCAAGATTTATAATACCAGACGTGTGATTTTTATATTCTCAACACACCCCCTCACGTACGGTGGGACTAAGTTAAACACCTGTTTCTAAATATGACACATAGATGAATTGCATGCTTCTATACCAAGTTAAATTTAGAGTATCCAACCCAAAACTAATTGGAAACGCCCAAAATTCTATATATTGAGATGAATGGAGAGGCCCAGTATTCACAAGGTTTCAAAGTATATCACAACCAAATATCAATAGAAAACCACATATAACATTATTCACTATATAATTTCAAAATTATAAAAGAATCCTGAGTAAACATCTGATTACTTTCACAGGGCAAAAAAGAAAAAGCAAAGCAGTTGAACAAAACTTCGAAAAAGATGACAGATTGACATTTCAGAAGAACAAGTACTCCAACAAGCATGGACCAAGTAATTCAAGATACCTTGTAAGAAGAATTGCACACAAGAGAGTGATAAGGTTGTCGATAAGGGGACTGACAACATCTACTGGATCATTTGGTAAAGCAAAGAACCCTAAGGTGGCCTGTCAAAATAATCAGAAATAACAAGATCAAGTAACAAATAATAAAGAAGTGGTTTCCTGTTATAATTAGTGCATCAGCATAATAAAAAGCAAACCTTCAATACATGATTTCTGGTTTCAATTGTTAGCTTTGGCTCCACAGAGACCAATGTTGTGCAGGCACTTAATGCGCAGGCCTGTGGAAATGCACCCAGAGGAAGAAAAATTGGAGAGTTACAATGGAAGTTGACCACAACATTTAGGCTGTGTTTGTTTCATAAAAAATATTTTACAAGCAATAATTTCTTTGTGCAAAAAAAGGTTACTGATATTTTTTCTTTTCATAATTTTCATTTGTTTTGGAAATGATTTTGATTTCTTGGAATAGCTTGTAAAAGGAAATAATTGTGGATAACCAATTATAATGATAGTTCAAGTTTTCAAAAGCTTAGCTTCCTAAAGTCTCGCAAATTATATTAATAACTCTTGAAAGAGTTTATTTATGGTTGTGGGAAAAGTATCCTCCAAAATAATTTCCAGGAAGCAATTTTCCAGGATTTTTATTTTAGGACAATTATGTTTTTTAAATTTAAAAAATCAGGGTCCAACACCCAGAAAATTGTGTTTTCTTGGAAGTTACTCGTTTTCACAGTTTTCTGGAAAAACAAACATCAGTTCATTGCTAACCACAGACACAAACACTCCAATAATAATACTAACTTGCGTGTGAAGAAGTTCAAGACTAGAATCTGAAAGACTTTCATTGTCATCTCGGCCCATCAAAGTTAGTACATAGTCAAGCATTTGGTCCCTTCTTTTTAATGGAAATGATGATCCATGTTCAGCAGCATTAATGACGGCACGACCTGCACTATCAACGCATAAGTTTCTGAAAAACATGCATTGTACTAACAGTTATATGTCACCTAAGCCATATGGCACAGAGCATAACATGTGTCCAGAGAGAACTTGTATCACATTTTGCAGCCTATGATGACGTAATATCTCTACCTTTTCTTGAAATAATACAGGAATTTTTTGGCCAATATCAAGCCTTTTCCAACAACATAAACATGTGTACACCATCACCCAATCTATCGACAAACTATATTACATTAGTAATATCTCTCTTGTCATCACCTATCTTTCTATGAGGGTTTAAGTTGGACCTCCCTACATGTATATGTGTGTCTGCCATGTCCCAATATGCACAGAGACATTAAATGAAAAAGAAAGAAGCATATGTACACACTTGGAGATCAAATTCAGATCATTCTATATCTCAACATTTCAAAGATGAATGAACAGCTATTTTAGGTAAAATTGTGAACCACACCACATGAACGAACAGAGACATTAACGGAAGAAGCACCATCTGATAATGTGGGGTTACAGTTAGACATTCAGGAAACGCTAACAGTACCGCATGATGATCAAAAGAAAGCCTACTCTAAGCAAAAATAACCTGATAGCACAGGAACAAGCTTAAGTGAAATGGTAAGTTTTCCTAGATGTCTTTGGTAAAAGAGAAAAGGAGAGAGGGGGCTGGGGCCTCTTGGAGTTACAACTTCAAAAAATCATGGAAATGAAGAAAAATCATAAATTGAAGGCCACCCAAGTTTTATCAACACAATATGCATATAAAAGAGCAAAGTAAAAACCTTAACAAAACACAACCATTCCAGATCTGCAGCAGCAGTTTGTAATAAATAGAAAATGAAAAAAAAAAAATGACACCAGCTTTCTAATGACTTGGACAAACCTAGTAAATCGATAGCAGTAATAACTGCCTGCTTTGCAATAGGGTGGCGCACATGAAGAAGCCGTGAGAGCATATTAGTCCCCTGCAAGAGGAATAAGTAATCAATCTATAAATTCTTAAAATTCTACAACAATTACAGAAACATTGGCCTTTAAATTCATTATAAGGTCGGAATTTTAAACAATAAGATCAAACGGAAACCTCAAATTTATAGACTTACAATATTCTGCTAAAATCTTAAACCATCAATAAAATATAGGGAACCTAATCAACATAGATTATACATATCTCCTGTTTTATTTCCATTGGTTTAGTGCATTGTGCATTCACACTTTCCGAGGGAGAAAAACTTGTTTAAGTTTCAATTTGGGCTGGCCAACACCAAATGTACAAGTTAACATAATGCTGGCATGCATTTCATGTACATGTGCTTCTGTTTGCAGGGACATGCACACACATGACATGAGTGAATTTGTGGGCGAGCTTATGTGTGTGTTTGAGAGAGGAGTTGGTGCAAAGACAAACTCTGGAAAGAGCTTCAAAATGCTCTGAACTTTTTCATAAAGCAAATTCTTAAGAATAACTACATTGAGAAATTATAGATTCAAGGATATAAACAGGATACCTCCAAATTATGTTAGGTCAGAGGCATTATACAGTTAATTTAAATAAACTGATTCCTTATATTTACTCATATTTGATTCTGGCAGAGTATTAGAGCTTGCCTAAGGCATCCAAATTCAACAAGTTGTCAACAACTGCTTTCACTAATATTCAAGCCATGCAACCACATGACTCTATTTCCAGTATCTGTGTGAGTCGACTCTTAGGCTGCATTATACTAAAGAAATAAAATTATTGGTTATTCTTAGCCAAGGAAAATGCACACATATTTGTGTATATGTATGAATGGGCAACCATTACACCCCCATCTCTAACCAGCAACAATGAATAATGACATGATAAGCTTATGTGAAGCACAAGGGGAGTGAGTTAGCACCAGCTCTCTATTCTAAGACTGCATTTTTCATAATTGTAGTAGTTTTGCTATATAAGTTCACGGAATACAAAGAAAGGAGAAAAAGAGAATCTCTTTCTTCTTGGTAGTATGACAGGCTAAGAATAGGACAAGATGTCATACAACAAGTGCATCTATTCTGGCTTCAATAACTGTTGATGGAGCATATTTTGCAGCATATCCATACATTAGAGCCAAAGCAGCATGTATATCATCAGACTCTTCGGTTTTGAAATCCTCAGAGAAAATAGATAGGAATCTGCAATAAATGAAGCAACAAAAAATTTTCACGTCATATACCAAAAGAAATATATAATTACCACTCCCAAACAAAAGTAAAGTACACATTAGAACCCAAAAAGATAAATATATAATTACCCCCCCCCCCCTAAAAAAAAAAAAAAATCCACACACACACAATATTTGCAAAGAAGTTTGGCAACTATTTAAATCCAGAAGCATGATCACAATATCCAAGCGCCGACAGTTATAGGAAGTGAGAATTTTGGTAGTTGCAGTCTAAAATTTTCACCGTTAAAGGAGAAAGTTTGCACAGTTGCAATATATGTTGCGTACTAAAGAACAGCATAAAGCTTTTTCATCGTCTAAACTTATCAATTATTTTTCTCAAAATCACTAAAACAAAGAAAGTTAGAATGCTTTGGGGATAGGGCGAAGTGAGACACACACACACACACAGAAAATCTGACAATGTAAAAACCTTCGAAAGATACTTTGCCCAACATTATCCAGAATGCCTTTCAACGTTTCCAGGACTGTGTCCAAGTGGGATGCTGCAACCTGGAAATGAAGCGGCCAAAAGCAATGAATCATGAATGCAGTAAGGATGGAAAGAGTGGAAAATAAACTATGAACTGTAAGATACCAATCCCATAGCTTTTGCTAGACCAAGCCTATTTGTTGGAATTGTGATGTTAGCTTGTTTATACATCCAATCTATCTTCTCACGGACATAAGCCCTGTCGTTAACTTTTTGAAGCAACACACCAAAGCAGCTGCCATAGAAAAGATTATAGTTCAATTTTAAACATGCCTCCCAACTCAAAGGTTTAGACATAGCTCTTTGAGTTGACAAGGAACAAAAGAGCACCAACCAATGGGAGTCCCTGGAAGTTCCAGTAAATAAAGAATCAAAATAATAACTGCTGGCAAAAAGTTTAAGCTTACATTACAAGCTAAATTCTGTTCTCTTGGAATACATGAAACTAAAACAAAAAAGCAGCAAAAGCCAAGTAGTTGCCTTGGTTAGATTTGTGCTTCAGCATTCTTTACAATCTTTTTGCTAGGAACTAAGAACCTTAATAAGCCAATGTGGGTAGCATCAGTTATTTCATTCAGTGAGAAATGCTAGAGACACTGTGCCTATCATGATTGTCCAATCTCAACCATTCCAAGCCCTCTACATGGGCCGACCCCATAAGGAACCTACAGTCATTAACCGCTAAGATTGGACGTAGCAGCTCTAGTTGTTCAAAATATTTTCATGTTATTTAGCTTCTTTTTGGAGCAATAATATAGCAATATTGAATCTAACATGGCTTCCTTATAAGTTATATCTAGTTTACCAACACTGGATTGAAAGAAATAATACCGATGAAGAAGTGCAGAGTGTTCATCATCAGATGTATAAAGTTCATATTGTTTGGTAATAGCATTTCCAAGGGATATCAGCCAGTCAGCATCTTCAATTACATCCAAAGATTCTGCAAAAAACTGTCAAACAAAATCAAAGAGATAAATCAATCTTATTTGTCACCTAGGAGGCCTTTAGTTTCAGCCGCATTTCACCTTATTTTTCACAATGCTAAAGAATGTATCTATATGCCAATTCACTTCATTTGGAACAATAACTCTTAAATTTGAATGCCCCAGAAAACAGAAATACATGTTTGCAGAAACAGATTTATGTTTCTTCCACCATCCCCTACATGGTCTACAGTGGAGTATGATCCCAACAGCCAGCATGAGTTCTTTGCCAAAAAGATCAAGAGTACTGATGAAAAAAAGGAACAGATATCAGGGAAAATTCAAAGGTCAGTAGCACTTACGTTGATTATCATGTCATCCCACGTCTCTTGATAAGAAGGATCTTGCTTTAGATCTTCTGTATCACTAACATATGCCTTCAATTTTGGAATCTAGAGCTTACCAAAGAAAAAAATTAATTAGACTACAATAATGATCATTTTATTTTGCTTAAAACTGAGTAAAAAAGAATACAACAAATAAATTAAAAATTAAACACCTAAATGTGAAACATTTTGCCAATTTATTGATCAAATAAGAGAAAGTTCACAGCAGGTACAAGAGAACTCAAATAATAATAATAATAATAATTGTTTTAAACAAATCAGAAAATCATCATCGGATACTATTTTATGTTCCTTCTAAACGTGAATAAAGATTGTGTCACAAGGGTATTTACCACCTTTTAACCCAATGCCTTTTTGAAGATATGACAGTACTTATATATAGTTGCCTCTGGTTGCACACAGACACATAACCTTTGTTCCATTAAATACATTTTTGTGTACAAGAACATAAGTTTTTCACTCATCACCAATTAGGTTTAAATGCATTAAAACCTATAACTAAAACATACTTTCCAATTCCAACTCAAATACTCAAGTTTTTAATTGCATAATGATATACCTCATCTTGCCAGAACAAGTTGATATTTTTCGGAAAGAGAGGTGCCAGATAACAAAGGACCTGCAATGCAATACATGAAAACAAATGTTTCATCATTTAGGATTACAAACTATTCCAATATAAGATGATTGATAACCACAGCATAAGTCTTGCACGCTTTTTTTAAGGTTTACCATTTATAAGTTTTTTTTGTTAGATTCTGTGAAATTTTTTTGCTTATCTTGGTTGTAACAAAATTTAATTTGAGATAAGCTTCTTCTGTTAAAATTTTGTGATGGCTTCCAACCCATAATGATTGGTTTGGTTGGAGGATAAATCTACAGATTGGAGTTGTTTTTGTTAGATTCCCATGATTATTTTCAAGTCCATACTCTTTTTGTCATGTTTTCTCTTTTTGGGGAAATTATTAATTTAGGAATAAAACACCCAAAACACTAAATACTTGTAGCAACTACCCCCAGATATGAAAGGTGAAAGGGCAATGTGTGCTAAGAGTATAGATCACATATTTCTGCATTGTTCTGTCGCCTCTCATATTTGGGGAGGTTGCTACAAGTTTTTAGTACTGTGGGTACATGGCCTATAAATTGTTATCCTTGTTGGTGCAGGATTTTGTGAGGGCT
This sequence comes from Purshia tridentata, assembly GCA_003254885.1. Taxonomy (NCBI): domain Eukaryota; kingdom Viridiplantae; phylum Streptophyta; class Magnoliopsida; order Rosales; family Rosaceae; genus Purshia; species Purshia tridentata. The sequence continues at coordinate 111,538 of QANT01008853.1, forward strand.
AGTACGAAGAAGAACACTCTGTGGCATTGTGTAGTTTTGGCAATTTTTGGGACTATATGTACAGGAAAAAAAATAGAATTTTTGAAGATAGAGGGAGGAGGTGGATTTCTAAGAGAGGGGAGCAGATTTTGGCATCCTTGTGGTCTTTTTTATCAAAGCATTTTAGAAACATTCCCTTTAGGTTGATTTATTTTGACTGGGGGAGTAATGTATTGATTGCTAGGTTTATGCAGTTAGTTTTTAGTTATTATCTTTGATTATTTTCTAAGATGAACATCTTGTCTGTCTTTCCTTGTACCTCCTTTTACTTTGTCAATAAAGTTTTATTTCTTGTAATAACGAACAAAAAACCAAAATTAAAAATCATTATCACTTTATTTATTGTGTAGCAAAACTTAAAAATCTCTACCTCTGTTAATATACATCTCATATGGTTAAACAGGTTGTGGGTTACGGGTTACACATTAAATTACTGTGTGTTACACTAATCAGTTAAATTAGTGAAGAGGATAGGTTTATATATTCGGACCCGTTAAGTTAACAGGTCATGTTTGGGTTTAAAGTAATTTGACATATACATACACTACACACTACAAAAAAGCTTAGGCACAGCTCATTTCCAGGCCCAAAACCATGCTAGAAAAGGATTGAATATGCTTACTGTCAAAATATGGCTTGCCAGCTGCTCCCTAGCTACAGGATCATGCAAAAGCACCACCAAGCGAGCAAAAAGCTCCTAATTACACAAGTAAAACAAGAATTTCTGACATCAATTCTCTAGTGCACAAGGAAAAGTCTAAAATTAGATATAGCAATTATTATACCTCGGGATTTGGTATATCAGAATGAGCTTTGCACTCACTAAGAATAGTATCGCTATTAGAAGATCTATGCCTGCAAAATTCTGAGATGCATCTGCAAACCTGTAGCAGCAACAAGTGTTCAAATACATGAGACAAATTATACTAAATGCATGCAATAAATCAGAAATTCACCATAATTTAGGCAAACTTGCATTCAAACAAAGCAGCTGAATTCTGAGTATGTAAAATAACATCCCTGCATGGAAGGGATATAAAATGAGAAGTAAAAATTCCTACCATAGCAACTGCGCCAGTATAAACCTGTGGAATAATCATCTTCAACAGAAAAGGCCAAAGTATATGCTGCAGAAAAACCAAATATCAAACAATCAGTTAAGACTAAAGATCAAACCATTCTCATACAAAGAAACCCCTTTAGAATATCAAACAATCAGTTAAGACTTAAGATCTAGTAAATGTAGAATTGACAATCTGGCATACCTCCATTTCAGGGATCGTAATAGTCAGCAAAAGGAGACCTTTTTCACAGATCGCCCTTAACTCTGTCAGAGAAATTGTCCCAGTTTTCACCTAAGAAGAACAAACTAGTATTAAATGCTATAAGAATCTGAGATCACTATAATTAGGCAACAAGCATTATTTTTTCCTAGAAACATCTAGAATCTCCTCCGCAACCTGACCCTTAGAAAGCACTGTGACTTTAACACTGGATACAATGATTAAAGGAAAAATCCACCTTTTTTCTTCTGTATCTGACATGAGAGATTTTCAGGGCCATTTATCATCAACATTTCATAATTTTTCTTTCTTGGTACATGTTATAGTAATGTTTGGAACATCAAATACAAATTTCTCTTTGTGACAGTTAATTATGATCAGTAGGCACATTAAATTTCCAAGTCAATAGAATCAGATGCAAACCTTATATCATCAAGATTTATTACTTTTGGTACACATTATAGCAATATTTTGGGCATCAAAATATAAATTCTTTTGCAACAATTAAATAAGTTCAGTAGCTGCATTAAAATTTCTGAATCAACCGAATCAGATGCAAACCTCTGATCTCTTGTATTGGAAAGGAATATAGGTGTTGCCTGATAAATCCTTGGACCTCTCAAAATCACTTCCATCCTTATCTGTTAAAGCACAATGACGCACAAGATATTCTACAAACAGCTCCCCAGCTGGACCAATTAAGTAACAATGCGAAGCCATAACGACAATCAACTACACCAAGGCAATGCAATGTAAAATTAGGAGAGAGGAAAGACCAGTGTTTTACAGTAAGTTTCAGAAGAAAAAGGTAAAATATACAACTAGCAGTTCATAGTTCAAAACAGCATACCTCTGAAAGCACCTTTCGGACACATAAATTTTTCTCATCTAGCAATAATTTTACAGCTTCAACAAGTAAAGGCCGTTTATTGTGCCAAGCTTCAGATAGCCTCCAAATAAAATCATAAAAATGTCAGATCATGTAAGATAATCAAAAATAGTAATTACAAAACAAGAGAAGGTAAAGAAACCTGGGCAAAAGATGCTTTAAAACACATAGTGCACCAAAAGTCAGAGGTTCTTCCTTCAATCTGCATTTCTGGTAGCATATGCACAGAGTAAAAAGGCCATCCAATAAGTTCAACCTTGAAAACTGTAGAAGTTAGAGCGTCCAACTCAAAACCAATTGGCAATGCGTGGAGAGGCCCACGACATTATATATTGTTGCAAAACTTTACATTCCCTATGTGGGATATTCTCTCAAAACACCCCCTTAAATTTGGCATGACTTGAGCCAAACATGTGGAAAAGTTATACTGGGGGACATGGGATAAGGTGTGCCCATTGGGCCTAACACTTGAATTGCATGTTCTGAAAGTTAGAGCATCCAACCCAAACAATTGGCAATGGTTGGAGAGACTTAGGACATTATATATTACAACGCAAGGCTTTACATTCCCAATGTGGGATATATTCTCAACAAAAAGTAATACAGAAAAAGAACACCAACTTCATTTTTATTTTAGATAAATACTCAGCAGTAAGAAGGAACACTTTGAAAAAAAGGATACTCACATTAAGAAGGAATACAAACAAATCCTCAGGGTATACCAAGCCAACTGTCAGGAAGCAACGTTGAACTTCATTATATGTCTGGCCACAAGAAAAAAACAACTTGAAGTCTCAAACATTGAAAAGAAATAACATAATTGTTGACTACTGAAACAGTTAGCAACCAACATCAGCATAAAACCAGAGAAAACTATGTGGAATAATCGTTTGTTATGAATTCAAACGTAACAAAATATGTTTTTATACCTTCAGTGCAACTGAGAAATCTGAATTTTCTTTGTTGTCATTATTGATGGAAACAACCGGAAGGAGTGTTGATAGAATAACTGTGAGCTCCTTCAAACCATCATAAGAATAAAACAGCATCAAGTAGATTTTTTTTGTCTAAAAAATAAACAAACTAGCATTGGAAAAAAAAAAATAGTAGCCCAACAGAAACAATAACTAAAGGTAATTAAAGCCTGTGATGTACAATAAGGCCTCCTACATAGTAAGGCCAGATTCATGGTCTCACTTTGCAAGAAAATTAGGTGTTTCATTCCTTGAAAATTGGTGACAGAGTTAAAAAGAGAAAACCAGAACTTCCACAAAATTAAAACCATCAACTAGCTCAATTTTTGTAGAATCAAATACAATATGGTTCTACAACTTCATAACCAATAAACTCATTATGAATAAATGAACAAAAATTAGTGTGCATTACCTCAAATTCAAGTAAAGGAGGACCACTTTCTGACAGAATAGAGGCATTTAAGAGATTGTGAAGACTACATGTTGCCAAAAATGAAATATCTTGGTCTCTTTTATACCTGATCAACAGGAAAAAGCAAAAAGGTACAGCCCTTACTGATATTGATGTATACAAATGAAATTACTGAGGGTGTGTATCTATGTATGTCCTTAAAAATAGATATGTGCAATGCCAATTTAGAAACTATATTACCAAAGACTTGTGCACAAAACATATATGTATAGTGCAGCATCACAAACAAATACAGCAAGAATTATTAAAAAGCAATCTTACAATTCCAATATTGTGGGAACAAGTCTGGGTAAAGCTGTCTTTAATTGTGTCCGGGTAACAAGGCCAACCATCTGACCCAAAGCTTCTACAGAAGATATGCGAACCTACTCAAAAAGGAGTTTAATCAACTTATAAAAAACAGATTTCAGGTCAATAAAATGCCAAGGATTCTCTTAGCAAAAAAAAAACCAAGTAGTACACATGGAACTTTCTACATAGGGACAGTTAACTACAAGCATCTGCTTTTCTAGTCTTCAGTAAACTTTATGAAACAATATTCCTCAGCATCAAAGCGGAAAACACATAGGAAGAATATGTGAGCAACCTCTTTGCATACCAACAAGTGGCAGGCACTAGACTTTGAAACGTAAGGCATTTTACAGTAACAATCGCTTTACTAGACTTTACTCAATATATTAAAGAATATTCTTTCAGCACCACTAAATCAGTATATATTTTTTATGAAAGAAACAGAGCAATTTTATTAATGTAAACAGTCCACAACAACAGTGAACCAGCAGTCCAGCAGGGTAAAATTATTTCAGCACCACTAAATCAATACTAACTTATGAACAACCCATGCATGTGCAATGATACTTCATCGAAGCATACAGGCTGAGAAGAGAAAAGATATCTTAGTAAAATTCTTCGCTCTTCTTCCAAAAAATTTATGCATAGATTAAATTAAATATAGACACATGATTTATCTTCAGAAAGTAGAAGGCAATTAAAAATTATCAGGCACCATTTTATTTCTTTAAAAAGAAAAAGAAAAATTGTTTTCTCAAAGAGATATTTGACTGAGTTTAACTTATGGTAATAACCGATTCCAAGGTAAACTTGCAATTAAAGGTAAGGTCAAACCAGAATCACCATGGATAATAGCGAGATATTACAGTAAGAAATAGAACAATATCTTTCAAACCTTTAGATCCCGCGAAACCGCCCAAACTCTCAATAAAAGCTCAAAAACAGAATTCAGAAATGACCTGCACTAAATGATATTTATTAATTTTAGACAAAAAATATACCAAAATATGAAAGGGGAATAGAAGAAATAAAGGAACCAGGACTGAAGAAAATGTAACACTGAGAATAACAAAAATTTGATCTCACATGATGTTACTATCCAGAGGTGAATGCGAAGGGAAATCCAGACTATATTGCCAAACAGCCTGACACCAACACTTAAAAGCTGGAAATAATAGGAAAAAGATAGTCAACATCCATAGAAAAACTTGTGAAATTAGAATGGTAACATTTTACTGACAACTTTGTCCAAGACTGGGGAAGGGGACAGGAGCAAGAGAGAGAGAGAAATGTTTTGCAAACTTGCAACTTGCAAGCAAACTCTTCTTACAAACTTTACATGCAAGCAGACAAATGGAAGTGTTCTAATTAGTCGCAGACGCCATGCTTTGTGCATGTCTGTGTTTATGAATTTAGTGACACCATGCTTTGGACAGCATTGGTCACTCAAGCACATTAACCATGAGTTACTCAATTTAAGATATTATTCCTTTTTTTCTCTATCTAACAGATAGTTAAAGGGGTTTCTTTTTTGCCAGATAGATGAAGTTGTTTAAGTTCATTCCAAGGAGACCTGAAAACACATTGGTAAAATCTCTAACAGAATTTACCAGAAAAGCTAGATGGTAGACATATTAACAAGTTTCTTCATAACTAGATGGTAAAAATATTAGCATCCCCCCATCTTATTAATATCACTGTTTTCTTGGTGGCCTTAGTCTCTACAAAGTTGGAGACAAAATCAATACAAACTTCAAGAATCTTCTCAAGTCATTCAGATTTCAATAATAGAATGAATCTGTTCGAGGTTTGATTTGATTACTTACTTTGGAAGCCATAAAAGGATATACTTTCTTTTGTTCTTGATTTTAGATGGAAGCATGAAATGCAAACAGTCTTTAACTTATATAAGTTGGCCACTGCAGTTTGACAGAAGATATCTTGTGCAACCTTGACCAGTGTTTGGAACATGTAATTAATAATTCCACAGTTTTCCAAATACTTGCAACCCATTTACTCCAATTTCAATTCATCATATTAGTGTAAGTTTGATAAACATTAATGGCCCATTCCCGCTTTTGGGGCCAGTGGCTATCTAACAATTAGAAGCAAAGAGATAACAATAAGAGAAAGTGGCCAAAGGAAATTCAGCATACCATTAGCAAAAATCGGCCGATGGGCGTCTCGCACATTTCCAAGAATAGGTAGAACCCGTGAAAGCACATCTTTCAATCGTGGGGTGAATTTCAGTGCTTCAATATAATTAAATGGGAAAAAAAGTATGGCACACATTTTAGTTTAAGCCAAAAACCAAAAACAATAACAAACGAAAATCCCCATGCTGGACAAAAAGCACAAAGAAAAAGAAAGTTTGATTATTAACCATCAGCGTAAGCAAAGTCTGCTAGTATCTGAACCATAGCTGGTAAAGCTGAATTCGGCCCAGGCAAATGAAGAAATATTTCTTCCATCATCTGCCAAATCATGAAAAGAAAAGGTTAATGAAGAATCTCATGAAGAGCCATGACAAAGGGAGGAAGAGAGAAAAATCTAAAAGACAATTGATTCATAGACAACGTCAAGAATATATTATACAATCCATTATTCCCATTGTACAATCAACGATTCAAAGTAACTTTTGTAAATAAGTACCTTATACGGCATTCAAGCCATATATAAAATCATATCCATATCAGAAGGCAACAACTCAGAATATATTATTGTTTTTCAGATCACAAATAAAAGTTTGTAATAACAAAAGAAAGATACTCAGTTTTAAAATGTATATAACGTGAATTTCCACTTACACTAAGACACTTACTAGGTCTGGCAAATGTAAGCCAATCGAAACAAGAAGGCCTGATGCAGCTCTTTGCCAGTCTGCATTGAGCTCCTAAATTAAAGAGAACATTTCAATTAAATGATGCAAGCAGATTCATTAAGAAACCAACAGAGCATCGCCCAGATGAAGAACAAAACGTACCTTGGAGGAGATAATCTCAGCAGTGGCAATCTTGGCGATCTTAGCCATGAAAGGAGGGTCGACATCTTGGGCGTCCAAGGCTCGGACTCCACAAGCCATTACTTGGAAAACCCCAGCCATATTACCGAAACGCTGAAACAGTAGCAGAAAAACAAAAACCCTAATCACACTACTACACAGTCGAATTGAAAAAGATACAGAAACAACCCGACTTCAATTCCATGAAAATAGACGCGAAGAACTGAAGATTACCCGACGTCCTCCTCGAGAAATGGCCGAGCAGCAATCAAGAACTAGAAGAGGGTTCCTGTAATGCAATTCAATATATATAAGTGTGTGTGTGTGTGTGTGCGCATATATATGTAGAGAGAGAGAGAGAAAGAGAGGGAGAGAGGGAGAGAGAGAGAGAGAGAGAGGGAGACCAATCAAACAAATTATACATATATATATAGAGAGAGAGAGAGAGTACAATGCGGCTAGACCAATCAAACAAATTATACATATATATATAGAGAGAGCGAGAGAGAGAGAGAGACCAATCAAACAAATTATACATATATATAGAGAGAGAGAGAGAGTACAATGCGGCAATGTCCTTTAGCGAGGCTATGGAGGCCTCTCTGACGATGGGGGATTCATCTGCGAGTAACGAAACAAGAACTTGAACAGCCTCTGAGACGAAGGCACCGAACGGTCAAAATTCAAGATCAGAGAGTGTCAAAATGAGATAAAATTTAAAAAAAGCAATATTAGATTGTTGCATTGCTAACTCGAAGGTGTACCTGGAGCGGGAATTGAGCTTCCGGAGCTTGACGACGCCATGAAAGGAGCAGAAGAGAAAAAGAACTGAAAAAAGCGAGAAAATATGGAGGATGATATTATTCAACAAGAAGACAGCATAAGACCCCGGCAAAAAGCTATTGCCCGCAAAATTTCAACGGTAAATTGCCTCTCTTTTTTAACGGTAAATCGCTTGACCACACAGATCTTTTAGTCGGTGACTCGGTGACATTTTGCTGACGCAATAAAGGATAAAAAATAAAAAGACTTGGTGAAATTTATTCCCGGGAGATTTTTCAACTTGGGTTAAGTAAGGGGGGAAGTAACCATTCGAAGTGGTGTATGGTAACTGGTAAGAGGACTAACAATAAGGGGGAAGCACAGCGATCAAAGCTTTGGTTTAGGGCCCACTTGGTTTAAACGAAAGAAGAGATCTTTCTAGCGATTCAGTTCCTAGAGGGTTCCAAACCTAGCCTTTCAATATGAGAGCGAGACAAGCAAGCCTGAACCCATCCAATGAAGGAAGTGACGCTTGCTACGATCAATAGTAACAGACAGTCTTTGACGAACCTACTCGTCAACTTCAGGGCCCAATGCGATCGAGTACATTAAGCAGGCTGCAGGCCCATATTGCACATAACTAGCTATTTGAATAATCAATTATTTTCTTGTCCGTCCAAAAGTTAATAATTTCCAAACTCAACGTAGATCAATCGGCACCTACCAATATTATTTTCTCACCCCTTTTTAAACTATTTTTTAATTATAATTTTGTTTTTTTTGTAAGATTACCAAAAATGACAAACTTGAAAAAGGAAAGACAAGGAGACTGTAAGGCTGTCATGGCTGCCCACCGCTACACCTTCAGTTGCAATTCATTTGGGGGTGCTCCAAATCTATGTACAAGTGAAACACAAGCTTCAAAAGTATTGAAACATAGATTCAGCCTTCTAGCCCAATTAAGATGAATTTCAAACTACTACACCAATTGCATACCAACCAAAATTATTAATTTATTGAAGCTGTCATTTGTGAACTCTGAACATAAATAAAGAGTCATGGAAATTTGTAATATGAAATACAAAAAATCAGTACAAATCCCGAAAGAATAAAATGATTTTTATTAATTTAGTATGATTAAAATCAAATGAAAGATTGAGATATACTTGTTTCCTTGAATTTCTATTTGAACGACAAACTTATTATCTTAAAGAGAAAATATTTTTTCTTTTAAAGAGGTTAATTTGAGTTTATTCATCACGTATATAATTTCTAGGGTTAGAGTTATCATTGGGGAAAAGGGAAAAAAAGATGAAAGAAAAGGAAGACAAATGGGTAGTTTGGGAATAAAGGGAGTGGGAAGAGTAGATTTATTTATTTTAAAAATATTTTGTGGGGTGTGAAAATAGGGTGGGTGAAAAAATATGAATGGAGGGTGGGAATATATATAACCACTCTAATTGAATTAGTAACTTTTGCTTTCAACAATTTACTATTTTAGAGTATAAAATTACTATTAATTAGAGTTTAAATTTCAAATTTTTTTATATTTTATGCTAGCTGCTAATCACTAAAAGATAAATAAATTTTCAACCCAATCAAATGATTTAGATTGATTTGAATCCATAGCATGATTTAGAAATACAAATCCAAACAGAAGAACCATTATGTTTGCATATTTGCTTTGTTTTTTTATCTTTAATTTCTTCTTTATGGAAGAACTTGTCATGTAACTTATAACTGTACGTTTTTTTGCAATTTCATGTACCAAAAACAAACATATATATATGTAAACATTTCTTGAAAAGTGTTCTCTTTTTCATTTTATATATATATATATATCTGTGTGTGTGTGTGTGTGTTTTTTGTAAATCTTCTGTTTGAAGGTTCTCCACACTGATATTTTTGTTGGTTTTTTTCTATTTTGAAATAAATGGAGATCCAATATTGTGAAAAAATTTAATTTATTACCAACCAAATATTCTTTGTTATCCACCTAATAACTTAATTGCCAAGTGAAGATGCCAACAGTGATAATTGAATGCAAATTGCTTCTCATTAAAATGCCAAAGATGTTAACATTAATTCGACACATATTGGTTTTGAACCGAAAAATTAATGTTCCATGAGTTGAGCTTAATCAATATATATTCAGTATGAAAAGAACATGTGAGTTTAATTATCTTTGACACCGTGGCTTTGGAAATGCACATTATTGTTAAAGTTTTCAACTGCTAGCTAGCTAGCTAGCTAAAAAGAATACTAGTAGCACTGGACCAGCAGTTTGCTCTTACCACCGGAAAAAGACAAATTCTAAAAGCCATCAATGGAAAACAGAATATTTTCGGTCTATATTAATATCTTTCGATTACAAAGAAGTCCTGATAATCAGACTCTGACTATGAGCCACAAGAGGGAGAGGCACATATTTATTTCTATATTTGATCGAAAGATTACAAATTCTTGACAGCAGCAATGTGCCAAAATTCATAAATTTATTCTTTCCCAATTATTGTAACATAACGAAATTAGCTGGGACACATGCACGTATTACATATGCTTATGGGCAAAATGTAATAACGTAGTTAGGTCCACCACTGCATGTAAATGTGCTGTTCACGTCATCATAAGCATAGCTATAAGCCTGAGGGCACTGCTCCTCAAAGATCATGGAGTAGTTTGTGGGTGGACAAGTGTCAGGCGTTTCATTAGGAGGAGTACAGCAGTACTGTGGCTCATTAAACGCTGTGCACGCGCTCTTGCATGCTATCACGCTCCCATCAGCTGCCGTCACTTGCAGCTTTGCCGGGCACACCGCGTTCACGTTAGCGGGACAGCTAGAGGTGGCGCAGTCGCCAGTGCCGCCTTGTGTGGCCACGGAAACGGGCAGGTTGAAGCCATCAACAAGACTAACGTCGTAGAAATCTTGACCGCCGTCTGCCACGACGTTGATTTCCACTAGGGTTGCTGGAGGGACTGCACCGTTACCGTTGCACATGACTTGACCGGAGCTGCACTCTGCGGTGGCGCAGCTGAATTTTCCAGCGGAGTCGGTGGAGCATGAGGTTCGGCCCCAGAAGCGGCCTTTCCATGGAACTGGGGTGTCCACGGTGTTGCTGGCTCCAGTTGCGAGCTCGAACCCCGTGGTTGAGAGTTGAGGTTGTTGGTCGGAGGTTAAGGATCCTGGCCATACGGTGTAGGGGCAGTTGTTTGTGAAGGTAATAGTAGCTGCATGTGCACCTGCATGCAAACTAAACTAATTAATCTAATTTCATAAAATGCCAACAAACATCTACATATATATTATATATACGTGAAAACACAAAATATTTTGTATTATTCAAGTAGTTTTTCTCTTAAAAATAATTAATTAATTATGTGCTAGTTTATTTGTAAATGATAATGCGCTTTTGTTCTACATTAGCATCATATATATGTTAGTAAACTATATAATTAATAGTTTGACTATAATTAATAACAATAATACTACACTTACCACATTTTTATACCCTAATTTTATATAATCTTATGTAGTAATCTACATGGCATTCATACATTGGACACTAAAAAAATATAAATAAAAACCCTAAAAATAAGAAAATAAATTGCTAGTACAATAATGACATGTAAGATGGTACAACAAACATGATATAAAAATATGGTAAAAATAGCATTATTGAATTAATAATTCAACAATGATACACTTACCATATTTTTATATCATAATTTTATATCATCTTACGTGGCAATCTACATGGCATTAATACATTAAATACTAAAAAAACAAAAATAAAAACCCTAAAAATAAGAAAATACCCTACCAGTAAAATAATGACACGTAAGATAGTATAAAAAATATAATATAAAAATATAATAAGAATAACATTATTGTTAATAATTTGACAATATATATTAATAGAGTACGTCTCTGGCAATATTTTTAGTGAAATAAGCAATGAATTGGGATATATATATATATATATATAGGTTCCATGCATAATTTTTCACGTTTGATAATCCAAATGTTAGAAATATATTTTGTGCTTCAAATACTCAATACATGCATGTTTGGGAATGATCTATTCATATTTGAACAACTACAAACCAAAAAGAAAATGAAAAATTAAGTATACCTGCAAAGAGAAGGGCCAAGCTGAGGCTGACGAGTGCTTGGGTGTTCATCATCATTATTGAATGTTTTTGCTGCCAAACTATGATTCGAATTAATTTGATGAGCTTGGGAATTGAAGTAAGGGAGGTATTAACTATATATAGGCTTAGAGCGGGCCTAACTTTTTGTTCTCTTGCATGGCTACTTGCGGGTCCAAGTTGCCACTCGAACAAGGTAATAACTTGACCACTAGCTCGAACAAGTAGTACGTACCTAGCTAATTAAGTAGCTATCATCATTTAACATTAATTGCCCTGCAAAAATTCTAGTTTACGTTGATATTGTGCGTACATCTATAACTACGTTATTTAAAGCTTATATTAATTATCATTTTAAACCCTACTTAAAAGTCTAATCCTAAACCTCAAAATTAGGATATTATCATCGCAAAAACATAAGCATAAGATCCTAATTTGGGTAAACTATATATAATATCCTTATTTGTTAATTAAAAATTTGAAAAATATATATATTGATATTACTCATATTTAATTCTATAATCATTATTGATACTGAATTGCATAAATATCCCCTGAATACAGCTGGTATGCTAATATTGAATTCCCATAAAATGCCAAACCATATAGAGGAAACCCGACTAGAGCAACTTGGAAAAAAATGGTACCAGAGAAATATTGGACTCTTCTTGATTGCCATGTATATGGAAACCATATTTGTCATACCTTAGTATAAATGGAACCATACATTTTGTCAAAGCAATATTGCTTGGACACACTTCTTGATTGCCATATGTGTACACCGTGATAGACGGGCCAAGATATATATATATTGTACGTATCTGCCGTGAAGGAGATACTAAGAAGTTTCATTTCAAGACTATTGCATATCGGGACAAAATGGAACAGCTCGAGTAAAATACCTGGAAATTAAAGTAGTAATATCAGAAGAAAATAAATACTTATGCATATACAATGTGTTATATGCATGCATGGATTGTATACGAATAATTAATTAAGTTGTGCAATTTATGAAATGAGTTAAACTAGTAGTTTCTACAAAGCACGCAATGTGCCTAAGTCAAGAAGGAAATGAGAGGCCTCTCCCACACTCCGTTTTGTGTGTTTGGGCTTTGGCCTTCCAGTTTACCACAAATTAAAAAATAAGGAAATGAGAGGCACAATTAATGCCATACATGTCCAAAAAGATTAAAAGTCAACCGAATCAAGCCAAGCGGAATTGGAGCAGAGAACTAGAAGATATATGTTTGGGTTATCTGTTTAGAAGAATTTCTAACCGTTGGATATATTGAAATTTGACTGATCCAACAACTAGGTTTAATCCGGATTAGTTTTGATGTTGAATTTTTTATCCCAGCTGTATTGATTATGTCATTTTCCTTTTTCTATTTTATTTAAGGAGTACTATAGCTTGAACAGATTCAACTGGTTTACCAGTAAGTAAAATCCAGAAAAATCTAATCTGGCTGCACCGGCAGTGTACGTAGCTGAAACTGTAGCTAGGGTTGCTTATTGATATGAGAATCTGCAAGCAAGTGATCAAATTGAGAAGGTTTTTTAACATTGGCCAAGAAATAGGTACAACTGTACAAGGTATGCAAGGAAGCTCACCATCGATCTGATAATTAAGACAATCCCAATTGAGACCCATTTTTTGAGCCTCTCTGTACATGTGTGACCCTGCATGAGAATCCAACTTCATCATCGATCCTTGAAATGAATCAAATTTAATTAAACTTAAGAAGTGCACTAATTAATCTGTATGGATAGAGAGATGGGTAACCTTGAAATGGATCAAAATGTGCCCATATGGGCCGGATTGCTAATAAGGCCTTAATCACCCATTAAAGCCTCTTGCTTTTGCCTTTCATATTATATAATGAGCACTTCAGAGTCAAATTTGCTTTTGCCTTTCATATTGATGATCACCCTGAGGATTTATTAATTGGTTGAGATCCTTTGTCGACTGCCTTGCTATAAATTTGTTTCTCAATGTGACCATCCACTAAACAAAAATATCCTTCTACCTACAAATATTGCTTCAATTTAATTAGACTCATCACAGTATTGCTTTGGTCCAATAAAGTGATCTATACATGTATATATATAAATATGTTATAGTAACCAATGTGATGGGTAGTCGTTTTAATTATTGTCTTTAATTGCTTGCATCATTATTGTTGTTAATTATTTGAATCAATGTGATTTGAAAATCTTAAAATTATAGCCGGCCAATAATTAAATCTGCGCATATATGAATATGCATATTGCATGAGGTGCTCCTTCTCTACCAGCAATCCCATATATACAAAGAATGAACTCTTTCGTAGTTGCATATTTGTTTCTGATCGGCTGCTTGGAATGAAAGGAGTACCATTCTTATTCACTATGCACTCATCTATGGGAGACGTTATGTTTGGCTTGGTGGTGTAGGGTTTCATGCTTTTTACTTGCTCAACTAGTTACGAATGGTTTGTGGTTAAACAAAAAGATTGAGTTTAAATATTGTCGTATGAAAATGAAAAACCATGATGGTATATTTTGGAAATTCATGCAATAAAAAGATATAGGAGCATACAAAATAGTGGAGTGCTAGAGTGTCTAAAAATTGGTATCCTTATTGTGCCCTAATAGCATGACATTGCCACACTAGTTTTTTTTTTTTGCCACGTTAGTTTTTATTAAAAAATTATTGAAGTTTCTATGAGGAAGATATGCGAAAGCCTATCAAATTTACATAATGAGAAAAAATTTTGATGAGTTGCACATCTTTCGCGTGCAAGCTTCCACATAAAAGAAACATGCAAAATAGTATTATTGTTTTTAAAATGAAATTGAACATAAACTATTCCATAAAAAACAAAACGAAAAAAAAGGGAGGGGTAAAAAACAATAATGTTATTCTTATCATATATTTATGCCATGTTTGTTGTATTATCTTACGTGTCATTATTGTACTGACAGGGTATTTTATTTTTTATATTTTTATTTTTATTTTTTTAATATTCAATGTATGAATACCATGTATACTACATAAGATGGTATAAAATTATAGTATAAAAATGTAATAGGTAAAAAATAATAATGATTGAAAGGAAATTACAGTTTTAGACGGT